>PVKU01005643.1:0-69902 GCA_004027475.1 Anoura caudifer | reverse complement strand
AAAGGGCTTGTGATGATGAACTCTTTTAACTTGACCTTGTCTGAGAAGCACTTTATCTTCCCTTCCATTCTAAATGACAGCTTTGCTGGACAGAGCAATCTTGGGTGTAGGTCCTTGACTTTCATGACTTGGAATACCTCTTTCTAGCCCCTTCTTGCCTGTAAGGTCTCTTTTGAGAAATCAACTGAGAGTCTGATGGGAACTCCTTTGTAGGTGACTGTCCCCTTATCCCTTGCTGCTTCTAGAATTCTTTCCTTCATTTTAATCTTGGGTAATGTTGCAACAGTATCTTTGTATTAAAATTTTTCACTTGTTCTGAAGAAATGGGAATGATTATATTAAGTTAGAAAAAAATCTGTAGTTAACATTGAACTTTTAAGTGTTTAGCATGTATTGCTAAAACTTACAGGCATATTAGCAAGTTACTCAGAAAACATTATCTTCAGATATCTTATTGTTTAAACTGTAAAATAATTCTCGGCCATATTGTGAAATTTAAGAAAAGCAATTGACTGCCAAGTAGACATTAAATTAGAATCTTTTGTATGTAGGATAAAGACAGGATCCTCATAATGATGCCCACATCCTAATCCCTGGAGTTCATGAATATGTCATGTTGCGTGAATGAGGGGTAGGGTGGGGAGTTAAGGTTGCTAATTAGCTGACCTTGGGATAAGGAGATTATGCTGAGTTACCCACATGGGCTCAGTACTCACACAGAGTCCTTGCAGGTAAACAGGGAAGCAGGAGCCTTAGTGGCAAAAGGAGAGAGACATTTGAAGATTCGGTACTGCTGGCTTTAAAGATGGAGGAAGGGGCCGTAAGCCAGGAACTGCAGGTTGGCAAAGGGAAGGGAACGGATTCTTCCTTAGAGCCTTCCCAAGGAACACGGGCCTGCCAGCACTTCCGTTCTGGCCCCGTGAGAGCCACTCAGACCTCAGACGGCTGCAGTTGTAACAGCAGATTGTTGGTGTTTGAACCCACCGAGCCTGTGGTGGTGTGATATGGCAGCAGTAGGACATCGTGCGCTAAGTTCATCATTTTACGGTGTTTTCACACCCGTTGTCTTATATATTTATACAGTAACTCTGAGATGGGCATGACTGTCACTCCTATTTCCATTTAGTAGATGAGAAAAGCGAGAAAATCAGGGACTTCCCCTCGGCCACAAGCTGGTTAGCAGCACCATCACCCCAGCACCTCGCGTCAGGCTGAGGATGGCTGTGCTTCCGCTCTTCATCCTCTCTCCCCACGACCTCAGCTTCGTGAAGCTGACCTGGACCATGGGGCACATGCAGACATGGTTTACAGAACTCCCCCGTCCCTTGCAGTTTTGGTCTAAATGTTGTCCCCTCCGGTCTGGGTTCCTGCGTTTGCCTCCTACTGTCAGATTCCTGACTCGTCTGAGCCTCCTCCAGTCCACCTGTTTCACCGCTGTCACAGTGATCTTTAAAAAATGCTGAAAATCCTTCAGTGGCTCCTCGGGGGTATATGAGAAAGTACACATTCCTCGCCATAGTCAGCAAAACGCTTCTCTCCTCGGCCCCGATCCAGTCTTTTGGGCATTACCTTTCTCCATTCTGTCCAAAGCACGCTTTGTTCCAGTCAGACAGACTCATTTGTAGTTTTCCGAGTACTTTTTGTTCTGTTCCTCCCTCTGTGCCTTAGCGCCTCTCAGATATTGGCCTAGGATACCCTTCTTCCATCTGGCTACCTCACCTGTCCTTACAAGTTAAGCTCTAGGAAGGATTACCTCAAAGAAACCCTTCCTCCTGTCCTGCTTCTGTCTTCCTTTCTTTTTGATAATTAAATATCCCTCACATAAGTTGATCATAGTACGTATCACACTGTACAATAGCTACTGACTTAACTGGTTTTTGTTTTTTCTCTATTACAATCTACAGTCTTTGTGGCCACATACCATGCCTTACTCAGTTTCTATACTCAGTGCTCAACACGGTCCCCGGTGGCGGCTTTGGGGCAGCCCCGTACAACCCCGTACAACCCCGTACACCCGGTCAGGGCAGAGGTCTGGGCTCCCCACCTGGCCTTTGCTTGTGGGTGGAGTAGGCCGCAGGGCTTTTTTGTTGTTGTTGTTGTTTTGTTTTGTTTTTCCCCCTGTGGTGTCTGGCTGTATTAAGGAGGGAATTCTTTAAAAACTTTACATGTTACTAGGCTGCCTTTTCAATGTCCTTTGTGTAGAGAGAGTGGACTTTCATAATTGTTGGGTTTTGGGGTTTGTTTTTTTTTTTGATGTCTGCTGTCATTTTGAGTTGATGGGTTTTTTTAGTTCCAAATATGAGGCAAAAACAAAATAGGAAACTCACTTCTTTGTCCTTCTTTTGGTCTTAAGGCCTATAGCCAGCCTGCCTGTCAGTTTTCTTAGGTTTGTTTAGATATAATGCCCAGGGTTTTAAGTTGTACTTACTGAGAGGAACAGAGATAAGTCAGTCTGCCTCCTGGAAGTGGAAACCACTAAATATACTTTTAAAAGTCAACGAATATTGCATACTTATGATAACAAAGACTTAGCCCTGCTTCATACCACCCAGCTCCTTAGTACCACCCTTTAGAGATCATCACGGCTAGATCTTTATTTCTGTTCTGCCACTGTCTACACATTTGTTTTTAAATAAAGAGTTCCCGCTGCTATTTCTCAGCGTTTTTTTTTTTAATCTGTTCACTTTGTATTATGGAAGATAAAATGTATGTTGTACATAGCCATCCTCCTCCACCTACTCTCCAGTTTTTACCATAATGTTTTGGTCAAATCAAGATCACATATTTATATTATTATAAATATGAAACTTTTGGCACTGAGACATGTCATACACAATTTCATTTCCTTTTTCTAAAGATAATTGCTTAAAATTAATATTTTTTCATTTGCTTATTTTTCGATGTACCTAATTGATTCGTCTTTCAGATTCTTTGACACAGTTGCAAGCATCCTCTCAGTATGGCCAAACGAATGAATTCATTTATCAGTTCCACCTCTTTTTTTTTTTTTTTTTTTTTTTTTTAAAGGCACACCACCTGGAACCCTCAATCCTGTTCTAATCTAGACATCGCTCTCCCTGTGTCTGCCAATCAGCTTCACTCAAGGGACTTCTTTTAATCACCACTCCGCTTTCCCGTGCCACGTCTGATAGTCCCTGGATCTCATGTATTTCTTTTCTTGGTTTACAGCTTCACCGAGGTGATGAACATTCTTTATCAGCTCACTTAAAATGGATTCCTGGGATGCGAAATTTTAAAATGTTTGCTTTAAATTTTTTATTCCAACTTTAAATTTTACTTTTGGATTAAGATAGATTTCCAGTTGGGAAATAATTTTTCCATATTATTTAAGATATTTTTCTACTAACTTCTGGATTTCATTGTTGCTAATGAGAATTGCAGTGTAGTACTGATATAAATTCCTTGAATCTGGTCTACCCTCATGCAGCCCCAGAGCATGTAGGATCTCCATTGTTCCTGTTGCTGCGTAACTAGAGGAAGGTGCAGCTCCGTGTGGGTCTTTCAAAATTCCTTTTCTTGAGCCTTCGAATCTGGATTTCATCCTTCCGTTCTGAAAAGTTTTTGATTAGCTTTTCTCTTGTATTTCGGCCTTCTCTCTTCTCAGTTCCCTTGTTCTGGACCACATCTTCTAAAATGCATATCTTTTTTACTGTACTGTTTGTTCTTGTTTTCCCTGTCAGATTTCCGTAATATCTGCTTCTAGCCATTCTATTGAAATTTTTATTTCTGCTGAAATAGTTTTAGTTTTTGAGTTCTTGTCTCCTGATTGTTCCTTTGTATAGCTCCCTGTTCTTGTTTCGTATACAGGGTCCAGCAGAAGAAATGCCTGCTTGAGTGTGGTTGGTAGGACAATAGTCTGGGTTTAATGATTTGTAGTTTCAATTTGGACATTTCACCTACAATGTCATGTGTTGTGCTTGAGTGTGTTATTGTTATGTCACAGAAATTACATGCTTATGATTTTGTAATAGGGGCGTTACTTCTGCTGGACCTTGTATAATAATATATAAAATATTTATATTTTCTTTAATCACTGTTTTGCCTCTGTTTTCTTCTGGTCTTGACTTCCGTATCTCAGTTGATCACTGTTTTTCCCATTTGAGGCTTTCTAGTATTTTGAACTAACCTAGAAAGATGGATAAGATTTAAACTGGCCACCTGGCAGATAGTTTGTGGGAGGGTTTTGGGGAGGGTATGCAGACTGCTGGAGCAGAGGCCGGGAGGCAGGAGGGAGCAGGGAGAGCCCCTGCAACTGCCGCAGTTTGGGGGACTTGGCTGGGAAGGAGTGGCGCTTAGCAAGGAATGAATCTAACGTGATGAACAAGGGCCAGGTAATGAAGATTCTTGTATGTTTTGTAATACTCGAGTTTCTTCTATAGGCCAAAGATCTTTCGGCGTACCATTTAAAATTATGTGCACGTTTTTATGTGTAGGAGTATGCGCTCTTTCACTTAGGGACGTGTTTGTAGTTTTGTGTGATTCTGAAAGGAGGCTGTGATCCCCAAAAGTATTGGGTTGGCCAAAAAGTCTGTTGAGTTTTTTTTCCATAATATAAGACACATTTTTCATTTTCACTAATAACTTTATTGATTTGGATATTTTGAGTATGTTGTCTCTCTCCCGCTAATGGCTTCTAGTGCGTAGAGGCCAGGGGTGCTGCTAAACATCTTCCAGTGCATAGGACAGCCCCACAGCAAAGAATTATTTGGCCAACATGTCAGTAGTACCAAGAAACTTCGCAAACTACTTTTGACACGTTCCATCAGTCACAGCACCTTCTCTGTATTCTGCACAAATCTTTTTTTTTTTTGCATTTCAGTTGTGTTTTCAGTTATTATTGAAATAATGAAACGTATTACACCAGAAGTGTTGTGTATCTTCTTCCATCTTCAATATTAAAATGGCTGCAGAAAAGTTCACTAATTTAGATAAGTTTTTTAAAATGCATGCTGATCTGACAGCTGTCACAATGTAATCTAGCAAAATTGTTTTGAATGAAGTTAGAGATTACAAAGCACTACTAGAGCCATCGTGTGGAAACAACTAAATGAATTTTTTGGCCAACCCAATAAATAACATTTGGGAAGTCATTGAAACTGACTGGCACATCCTGCCCAAATAAATATCTTTTCTTCCTTATCAATTTGATCCTGAAATAGGCTCCTCTTCTGAACTTCTACTGGTATTATTGTCAACATAATTCACTTTTCAATTTGCCATATGCTATCCTACTTCAGCTTATCTGGAATGGCTCAGATTTAAAAAAAAATTATTTAGCTTTTCGTATGTTTTTATCACAGAGATTAATAGCCTAAGTTAGAATCCCAAAACTTTTTTTTATTAGTGTTGACCTTAAGTTAACTAACATCAAGTTCCATGTATATGGAACGCAAATAAGAAATATGACTATTATCATATGACTCATAGGGCTGCTGGGAATTTTCAGTGAGTAAATGCAAATGAAGTGCTTAGCATAGTATTTGGTATCATGTGAGGGTCTAATAAATGTTTCTTTTTGTTACGCTTCTCCTTGAGAAAGGGACCATATCCTGTTTTCTCCACTATTCCTGCTATAATGATACACAAATATTAGGAACAAAATGTAGCATTTGTTTAGTTAAAAACAAGACAATGAAAATAAATGACAAGTTTTATACTTCATATGCTCCCATATACTTAAATAGTGTCTTCTGACTTTTGATCAAATGTTTGTATTTAGAACATTCTTTAGCAGCAGTTGTCTTAATTGACATTGTGATGACATTTCTGAAGCTTCTCTGTATAGCAGGTAGCTAGACACCATCTCATGAACCTTCTGAAGACATAAAAAATAATGAAATCTTGTCATTTTTGACAACATGGATGGTCCGTGAAGATACTGTGCTAAATACTGTAAGTCATACAGAGAAAGACAAATACCATTTGTTTTCACTTGTATGTGGAATTAAACAAAATGAAACAAAAAGCTGAACAAACAAAACAACATAAGCAGACTCACAGGTACAGAGAACAGAGTGATAATCATGAGAGGATAGGGAGGTTGGGGAGCGGGTGCAATCGGCGAAGGGAATCCAGACATACAAACTTCCAGATATAAAACAAACAAATCAAGGGGATGTAATGTACAGCAAGGGGGATACAGACAATATGGACAAATGTGAAATTTGTGCAGTGAAAGATGGTAATTACTTACTGTGGTGATCATTTAGTAATGTATGTAAAAGTAGGATCACTCTGTTGTACAACCAACACTATGTAGTTTTGTTTGTTAATCGCACTTAAAAAAAAGAAAGAAATTAACTTTACTAGTTAGTTCTGGAAGAGGGAATGGAGGTCAGATGCTTAAAGGTAAAATAAGGAGGATTGGCCAGAACTGCTTTGGAAATACTTAGAGCCCTGGATCTCCTCCACTACCTCACATAAGGGTATGCCCCTCCCACAACCGGGAAAGGACTGGAGATTTGTTCTCGGGAAATAATTTCTAAAGGTATTTTATTGGACAAATTAGAGACGAGGGTGAAGGTACTATACAAGTATTTAAAAACTAGGATTGAGTGAACATAGGTGCACAGTTGTTGATACTTCCCCAGCTTCCTCCCCCCATTTGGCTCCAGAACACTGGGAGCAAGACCTGTATTACTTAGCAGAAAGGAATTCTTTCCCACAGGAATGGACTCTCACAAGAGGAAAAATAGGAATGTACTGATGAGAAGGGTTTCCTAAAGGCAGCAAGGCAGCCAGATCACAAAAGCTTCGTGTGCACTGCCTACACCCACAAACCAACAGCTTCCACTCAGCTCTCAGCCTTTGCTCCTACAACGCAGGACTAGCAGATGCCTGAGGAAAGTATCTAGTGTGAAAGTTAGATCCTGAAAACAACTTGATGGAACCACAGAGCAGGAGATGCATAACCTAAATATAAATGTAAATATATATATACACACACACACACGCATATGCCCTGGCTGATGTGGCTCAGTGGATTGAGTGCTGCCCTGTGAACTAAAATGTTGCTGGTTCAATTCCTGGTCAGGGCACATTCTTGAGTTGTGGGTCAAGTGCCCAGTTGAGGGCGTGTGAGAGGCAACCAATTGATGTATCTCTCGAACATGGCTGTTTTTCTCACTCTCTTTCTCCTTCCCTTCCCCTCTCTTTAAGAGTAAATAAATAAAATCTTTAACACACGTGTGTGTATATATTCACACACATACACATACATATATATTCTCAGAAAGATAACAGCATGTTTTGCAACCATGAGAAAATGGTGCCTTAAAATAAAATTTTTAGGGAATAAAAAATATGTTTTGAAAAATTAAAAATATAGTGGAAACACATACCTTTTTGGGCATTTAGGTAGGAAAATCTCCTAGAAAATGGAGGAAAAGGAAAACAAAATATGAGAGCAAAAGAAGTTTAACTAGATAGCCACTTTTGGGAGTCCAGCATTTCAATAACTGGAGTTACAGAAAGAGGGAATAAGAGAAAATAACAGGAAATCACTGAGGATACAATTTAAGAAATTCCTTAAAAGTGAAAAACCTGTGTTTACAAATAGAAAGCCTACCAACTGTTTGTACTTGCATGAAAATAGACCTATACGAAGGCCATCGACACTGGGATAAAGAAAAGACACTATACTTCCGGAGAAGAGGGAAAATAAGTGAAGTTCACAGACAAAACATCAGGAATATAAATATTTCAGATTTTCAAAAGCAAAACAATGGAAAAATGGGAGACAGTGGAACCTTCTCAAATATTCTCCAGGAAATTTATTTTTAACTCAGAATTTGATACCTGATCAATCTACCAATCAAGTGTAAGGCACTTGATTGAAGATATTTTCAGGCATACCAGTTCTCAAAATACATCTCCCATGCACACTTTTCTGGACACTCCTAAATGATGTTCTTCAACAAAATGAGCTGGTAAACCAAGAAAAAAGACATAAGATGCAGAAACTAAGGAACCACAAATGAGAGAGAATGATGCTGAGAGGCGATTTCAGAATGACAGCTACACACCAGGCCTAGAAAGCAACCATCATGGATTGGAATAAGTCAGAAGACTCCAGGAGAGACCTCTTATGAAAATGAAATTGATAAAAGGGTATTAGTAGACATCTTGGAGAACAGATTAAGACAACCCATGGAGAGTTTTAGGTGAATTTTTTATTAAGTGCATACTAAACCAGTGAATAAAACAAGATATTATTAATTATAGGGAAAAGTGCAGAAAAGGAAAACTACATGGTAATCTACATGTCTTGTCTGTATGTAGCATTTATGTTGTTACAATAATGTAAACATGTAATTATGTATCCAAAATTATGCATGAACAATGTATGTGGGTGGGGAGGAGAGAAGAGTAGTTCGGTGCAAAGAAAGTCAAATCCTGAGCTTCCATATTAGAAAATCACTGTTTTTAAAAAGTATGTTATTTAACTTTTTATATTTGAGTCATTTTGCTTAGCGTGATATTCTCAAGGTCCATCCGTGTTGTTACAAATGGCACTATTCCATCTTTTCTCATGGCTGAGTAGTATCCCATCGTGAATGCACCATTTGTACCTTCCTTATCCAGTCATCTATCGGAACGTATTCTGTTGGCCACTGTAAACAATGCTGCAGTAAACAGAGGAATGCATATATCGTTGCACGTAAGTGCTTTCAAATTTGGGGGTTAGATACCCAGAAGAGGGGTTGCCGGGTCGTATGGTAACTCTGTTCTCAATTTTTGCAGAACCCCGTACTGTTTTCAGTAGTGGCCCGGTTCACATCCCCACCAGCAGTGAGTGAGAGTCCCCTTTTCTCCACAAGCTCTCCAACACGCGTTACCACTTTATTTATTGGTGGTAGCCGTTCTGACAGGTGTGAAGTGGTATCTCGTAGTTTTAATTTGCATTTCTCTAATGGCTACTGAAGTTGAGCATCTTTTCATACATGTGTCGAGTATTTTTCTCTCTTCTTGAAAGAAGTGTTTTGTCAGATCCTCTGCCCAATTTTTAATTGGAGTGTTTGTGTGGTGTGGAGTTATGTGAGTTCTTTGTATGTTTTGGATATTGATCTTTTATCAAAGGTGGCGTTTGCAGATATCTTCTCCCATTCGTTTTATGGCTTTTTTGTTTTGTTGTTGGTTTTTTTTATTTTGTTTTGTTTTTATTTTTTATTTTATTTATTTATTTATTTTGCTGTGCAGAAGCTTTTTAGTTTGATATAATCCCATTTGTTTATTTTTGCTTTTACTTCCCTTGCCTTTGAGGTCAAATTCATAAAACCTTCTCTAAGACCAAGGCCCATAAAGTTAGTACCTATCTTTTCTTCTGTGTAATTTATTGTTTCTGGTCTTATATTTAGTTCCTTGGTCCATTCTGTGGTATATAAAACTGAAAGCAACAAACTAACGAATAAGAAAAACCAATGAAATTCATAGATACAACAGCAGATTACCAGAGAGAAGGGGGAGGGGTAGTAAAGGATAAAGGGGGTCAAACACATGGTGATGGGAGATGATGTGACTTTGAGTGGTGGGCACACGATACGATACACAGACCATGTATCGTAGAAACGCGCACTGGAAACCTATATAAGCTTATTAACCTATGTCAGCCCAATAAATTTAATTTTAAAAAAGTTAATGAGGAAAGAAAAAAGGTGTGTTATTTAGAATAATGCAGGTAAACGCTGAAAGACTCAACTAAAGAGGTTCAAATGGGAATAATGGTGGAAGGGTTAGGGACAACCATCTTTGGGATAAATTATTTAAAACTATCTGATAATATATGCTTAAATTTTTAATTAAAAAACTAGAAAAATTAAGTATGTAAGAGGGAAAATCCTACAGGACTTAGCTATGGAATCAATGTAGGGAATACGCGAGAAGTAGGCATCCAACACCAGCATTCCTAGGTTTCTGGTCATTACCAACTAGGTGAATAGAGGTGCCGTGTACAGATTGAAGGGTGACTGGAGGACTAATAGGCTGGGGAAGCGGTGAGAGGCCGGGGCCCTTTCAGACATAGTGCGTTTTATGATGATTGCAAGATGCCTGTGAATTGGAGGTGCGAAGCACAGCAGTTGGCTTGATCGATCCGGATCTCAAAGGAGAGAACTTTGCTGGAGGTGTGTCGCCCTCCACGGCATATGGAAGTTGTGTAAAGCATCAAAGCAGAAAGAAGGAAGGCCTAGCCCTGAACCCTGAGCGGCGCTGACTGACCTTCGTGGGCCGGGGTTATATTATTGCTTGTACCTAAGCAGCCTGCTATTTTGAGTTAGTGCTGAGGAAACACAGGATAGATAATTCAAAATAATAATTTAAAACTATATATTTTAAAATACTTTATCATATTTGGATATAATGTTGCATGAGCTTGCGTAAGACAGATGATCCTTTTGATTGCTTTTCCATGACTAGTGAGTATAGAAGGATATGACATTCTTACCAGACTTGTCTTTATGTTGTCAGTATTTTGCCCCTTTTCAAGGTTTTTATCTCTCAATTCTATTAAAATGCTATTTTTGTTCTCTTAGGATTCTACCCTTTAATTCCTTAGTTCTGTACTTTAGCTAAGAAACTGTTAAAAACGGACTACAGAAGAACGTGACATTGAGATAGCCATAGTTGTTCATTTTTCACACAGGATTCTTAACACTTTCCAACAAATTCTAATTTATCCCAATGAAGAAACATCTGTGACTGTTTTGAGTTGACATGATAATTATTTTAAATTATTTAGGAGTGTCTGGGAGTCAGAACTTTAAGCAGTAGTCACCTAATAAAGATGTTGCCTAGAAAAGAATAGGCATTCCTGGGAGGTTGCAAGAAATGGAGACCCCTTCTGATCAACCTAAGAAAAACCAGGTTATTGTAAGGAGGAATGCAGACTGGCTGGGAGGGTTGGCCACAGGCAGATGTGGGCACAGGGCACTTTCTTTTACCCTCTTATGTTTTCTCTTTTGAAATTATGCAGGTATTAACCTACTGACCAGTTTACTGTTTTGGTAACTGTTTATCTCTTCTCTGTATCACAGCCTTTCAATTCACTCATGCTTAAAACTACGTTAAGGGCCTAGCACAGTTCCTAGCATATTGTAGTGTAATTGAATGAAATAATTCTAGTTGTAATGTAACAGAGTTTAATTGAATAGTTGGATTAATGCATGAGTAGTTAACATTCCTTCTGTTAAAAGTGCATATCAAGGTCATCATGTCAGAATCACCAAATATGCTCAAATAAGCCTCCCATATGGAGATTAATATTTACATATAGAATTAACTCTTACAATAAGGTAAATCCTGGTAAAATTCATCTGAAAGTAGAATATGTGTATTAATATTGTATCACATGACAATTCAGAACTGCTTTTGCAGAGCTAGTCAGACATTTCCTTCCCTGTACTTCGTTATTTTTCTAATGCCTATGATGCGTCCACATCAGTGCAATTAGATTTTCCAAACAGTGTGTGCAACTCTTCCCCACAGAATATGAATGTTTGCTGCTACATATGTTAAAACCTCGCTACTCAAAATGTGGTCCAGGGACCAGTGGTGTGACATCATGTGGGAGCTTGTTGGAAACACAGAATCTCAAACCCCATCTCTGATCTGCAGAACCTGATTCTGCATTTTCACAAGGTGCCCAGGTAATTCAGATACACATTAAAGTTTGAGAAGTGCTGCATTAAAAGACAAATTTTGATTATAACTCCCCATAGTAAGGCTTACATTTATTTAATTCTTAAGTGCTTTTCATTGATTGTTTTACTTAATCTTTATAACAACCCAGGAAAGATATTTTTATTACCTTTTTTAACAGATGGAGAAATGAGACATAAAGAGGGGAAAATAACTTTTTCGTGAGTGTAGCTAGGCAGAACCTGGATGCAGCCCATGTAGTCTTACTCAAGAAGCTCCTTTCTTGAGAAAGGCAGTAGTTGCCTTCCCAAAGCTGGATCCTGTAACCCTGGCCCCCAGAAGCCCAGTTTCATGGGTCTGCTGGTGTGGTGTCTATCCTTTAAGCTCAGGGCATCTCTTTCTTCCCCATACCTTAACTGGGCAAGTCTTTGAGAAGAATATTCACCTTTTCTCTGTCCTGGTTACTGGAGGATTTTAGAACGATCTACGTGCATAGATTGTCTGTCTGTCATGGGTCAGCCCTGAGGAGATAGAAGATCCTGGAGAAGACACAGAATGGAGGTGTTGGGGAACATCATGAATGCAGCCTAAACTCTGGGATTTAGATTTTCCCTGGGGAATAAAAGTCAAACTATGGGTTAGGGCTATGGGCAAGATGGCAGAGGAGGAGAGAGCCTGAACCCTTTTGGCGTAGGTACCCTAAAACAATGAAAGTAGATGGATGCATCTTTAGTATCAGGTTAAGACATTGTGTGATTTTACACATAAGGAGAAGGATCTCCATCTCAGGAAAATATCTTATTCATCTACTCAGGAGTTTAAATCAGCTTTGTTATAAAATAAACTGCACATACTTAAAATATACAATTGGATAAATTTTAGTCTACTCTTTTTGTCTGAAATTCTTTTCATAGGAGGAAAACATTCTTATTCCACAAAATGCAAAAATGAAAGTATGTGGGAGAGTTTACAACACTGTGATTGAGATTTGGGCCAAACGATATTGAACTTTGTTCTGTTTTGATAAAGGAAGAGGTCAGGATTGAAGAAGTCACAAGCTGCCTTCAAGGGGCAAGGGGAGAGTGTGCAGCTGAGACTGGAATATAGGAAGATGGGCTCCCTTCTGTAATCTCACAGTTTTAGCATGTTTATTACCATTTATAAGCAAAATGGTGGTTGTACGTAGCTTGGAAGCATGGCCATTGCCTAAACATGCATTGCAAATAAAATAACAGATTAAATACGAGTCTTGAATGAGTAACTTATTGAACATATGTACAATTGCTTACTACTTTTAATCAAAGGTCCAGCAACTTCAAATTTCTAGTGCTCTTTGGCTGAGTAAGTACAGCAGGTGTAGTGCTGTTATAAGCTGCCATTTATATTGACTTTGTATCTCTTAGGGCATTTACCTGAAATTTGGCAGGTACCATTGCCTTTCTCTGTAGATCTACCCCTCCCCAACTCCTTGTGTTGTCAGTTGCAGCCATGTTTAGCCCTCTGCACTTCCAAGGGAAACCGTGGTGTGCATTTGTTCTGTAAGCAGAGGAATGATGGAGCTGCCCACGCATTCCAGCCACCACTGTCTGCAGGGTAGGGACTTTTCCTCCTCCCTATTTCCTAACGTTCGCAAAACAATGAGTGTAGGCTCATCGAAGCGAAGGAATTCAGGTGTGTGAATTTGGGTACAAGTGGGCATATACGCCCTTATTTGTAATATATGCTTAGTCTGTGATTGGTATATACCTACGAGTATATAAGGAGGAAATGGCAAAATATTCTAAAATGCACCTTCCTTCATGCTAAACAGTTTGTTTTATCTTTCAGATATGTGCATTTTTTCCATGAGTCTTAAGAAAGTTATGAAAAACATGATGAAACTGATCTCTGTGCATGGCTGTATAATAATTTCAGATGGCAGTGAATGTAGTAAATGTAACAATAATATGTATTGCGTTCTTGGCTTTGTAAATAATTGACACCAGAATAGGCTTAGAAAAATCTCTTAATTTCTTTCACTGGGAGTTTTACCTCGTATTGCAGAAGCAAATTTTTCTGAAGCATGACATAGTTATTATCCAAAGTAAAAGGTTTCTTTTATTTTAGCCATTTTTATGAATAGTTCTGTTATTTTATGATAAGCATTTTTTCTTGAGAAAGAACACCAGATTGAACAAAATGGCAGGAAGTTAAGGTTGTCAGTCTAATCTTTTTCTTGCTTCAGAGTAAAATCATATAATACCACCAGAATACCTAAACACTAATACATGCTACATTTAAAACAAGATTTGTATGCAGTTACTTAAAAATATAAGTTTATAATACTTATTTAGTATCAGTCTTATGCCAGGAAATGAGTTCCTTAGAAAACAGCACTAAACTTTCTTTTTATAGCAAACTAATCTCAATAATTGAATTAAGAGAAATCAAGTTGGACAGAGTCATAGAGAGCTTCAGTGTAAAATTTATCTTCAAATAATTTCTACTAACTGGTATGAAATTACATGGTCTTAACCTGTTTTAAGAAAAGCCACTGCTACCTAAATCCCATGCCAGAAACACTGAAATGGAATCTGATATTTTTAAAAGTTTCACAGGCAATTATAATTGTCAATAGTATGGAGAATCGCTGAGCTAGAAGGGCAGTATATTTTTTAAAAGTAAAATACACACACACCCCCCATTTAGAAATGGAAAGCGCATTTTTAAGATGGTTTGGTGTGTATCCTGAAGTGTTCAGGCGCTAAAATGAGCACTAACCTCTCACTTGGTGTTTGTTGGCTGGTGTAAGCTGTTACAGGGGAGACACTGAGCTGAGCAGCCATCACATGCTGTTTGCGGCAACTATTGTGTTGACACGAGCTGACTCAGCAACCAGGAGAGACTTTCTGTTCATGGGCAAATGCTGTTTAAAAATAGATTGGTGTATCTCCTTGATGCATTTCAAGCCAGTGAACATGAGGCTTCATTGTTCGTGAATTAATTAAATACCAAGGGAATAATACAGACGAAATACTGTACATTCTTGGGTGCAGGAGTGTTGATTAAACCTGGCAGAACAACAATTCAATCACACAGGTTATTGTGAAATTCTCTTAAAATCTGCAGTCTGGTAACTAACAGCAAATGACTGGATGCCGAGCACTGTAAAATGTAAATATCAAATTAAATTGACTTGCCATAGGTTGGTTTTCCAGAGTACCGTATTTACTTGCATAATTTCTCCTTTTATAACCCATGATACACAGAGGAGGAAATGTAGTCAACCATCTGGGTCCTGTTCAGTTGCCATCCTAGGCAACCCTTATTAAACCTGTTTCTTCCTCTTTCTGATGAGCTGCTTGTTCACGGTTTCCAAGAAATCAGTTGCAATGCACATTACTTACTCAAGGTTAGAGGCTTATTAAAAATTGTCTGAAACAAACTGGCCCTAAAATTCCCCCATTACATTAGGTTGAGATGGTAAAGAATACAGAAAATCACTAGGGACTTGGAGTGGGGAAGTGAGTTTTGCACTTACTAGAGAGTCACATAACCTCTGTGCAATTTTATCATTTGAAAATGGATCAGGGGACAATAAAACGTTTATGGAGGCAATTTGTAAACTTTTGAAGCTTTGTGCACATGCTGTTATTTTATTATGGAGAAAGAAATGAGACATGAAGGTCACAGTCATCATTAAAATCCTTGTGAGGATTCATCTCAAGCAATTCCCAACTACAGAGCATAGCTTGGAATAACAGGCCTAAGTTGGTATGCAGAGGTATCATATTTTACATGCTTGTAATAAACTCTTTGGAATGAGGGAAGGTATAGCAAGAAGAGTAAGAGACCACTGTGAAGGAAAATGGTGGGACACAGAATAGAAATTTCTCACATCTCAGTATCCCTTCCTTCGTTTTTCTCTGACTCAGCTATGTGATTCTATGAGTTAGCTAGAATGAACAAGCAAAAGCAAGGTATTACGTATGTGTCTATGGCCCTGGACTTCTGTTCATTTGAGATTGTGGGAGAAATCACTAGCATTATATTTTGGGAGTGGGAAAGGTGAGTAGAACATTTGACTTATTTGTCTTTGTAAAGAAGGCCTTTGGCTTCAGGATAAGAGTAACCCAGCAAATGCAGCTTGGAGGAGCTGGATTGGAGAAAGTGGGGAAAGAAGCAGGCAGATAGAAAGCGGTGGAGTTGAACAGGGAGCTGCCTCATTGAGCCTGCTGTAAACAGGCATCCGCTTTGTTGCTTGCTCAGAGGTCTCCCGTTCTCACTAGGCATCAGAACCAGCCAGACAGCCCCCATCAGAGTCAGAGTGCTAGAATTTCAGCGCCTGCCCGTGGCGTATTTATTTAATTTTGAAGGAGGGCACAGCAACATCCTGAGGCGCAGCTAGTGTTTAATCTTGTTTTTGCCTTTCATGGACTTTGACGTAGCATACCTAAATGTCTTTTTAAGTGTCCACTATTTCTGTCTCAAAGTAGAAAGAATAATAATTTTAAAAGTATAGCATGGGAGTTATTTGGTTAAATTTTAAGTTGGAATCATAAGGGAAAATTCACTAAGGGGATAAAATAGTGGAGTGAAGAGGTTTTTATTAGGAATGTATAAATTAACCAGATTTTAGGTTACTGTCACCGTGATAGCAGATGGTGAATTCGTGCATGATTTCTTAATTACTAACAAAGCCTCATTAAGATAAAATTGTAAGCATAATAACTTTGATTGTAGAATGTGCAGAGTAATGTATGTTGAATAAATTATTAGTGCCTTCCTTGGGAGGAATCCAAGTGGGTATTAGCTATGCTAATAAACCCTAACAATGCTACAGGAAGAGGTGTTGGATAATCATCACCGTTTTAAAGAAAGCAGTAGTATAGGAAAGTCAGGAATCACTGCTTCTAAACAGCATTTCAGTGAATGTAATGAAACAAGAAAAGATTAGGCCTAGAAGGGAGGAGGTGAAGCTGCCCGTATATGTAGCCAATATGATAATCCATGTGGTGAGTCCAAGAGAACCTGTGACTTATCATAAATAACATAATTTAACAAGGTTTAGACATAAAGTCATTATTCAAATTCAGAGCTTTTATACTAATGATTACCCATTAGAAAATTGGGTAGGAAAAAAAGTCTGCTTACAGTAGCAATAAAAAAAAAATCATACAGGTATAAACCTAGAAATGTTATGTAAGATCTCTGGGGGGAAAAATATTAAGAATGGCTGCTGTTGGGGAAGTGTGGATTGAATGATTTATGGCTTTAACAGAGTAACTTGGAATAAAAAATATCATTTTGATACTAAGATAGAGATGACTTTTATAAAACAGTCTTTAATAGTCATTATTTTAAGGTTCAAATCAATGCAGCCTGGTCTTACTGATTTGTCCCAAGCCCTCTCACTAACTTTAGATCAGTTTGTAAAAATTGTCTATGATTAATTAACTATATGCATGCCTTTTAATTTTCATTTTGAATCAAGTTTATACAAATACTTATTATTTTAATAGTATTATGATGTTTTGATCTCTCATAGTTAATGATACATTCAAAATTCAATATAAGGAAACATGACTCATATTTAGAAAAGAAATTCCATTTCAAAATATACTTAACTATTTCAGAATCACTTTAACTGATAGGGAATAATCAAGTTCATTGACCTTACCTCTATTTCTTTTTACCATTCTAAATGTACAGCTTATGTGTTTTCTTTTTTCATAACCTAAAATTATTCACTAAGTATCTATAGACTTTTGACACTAACTTTTATTCAGAATGACTCTATTTACTTATTATTAATGGAATCAAGTTGGCATATTAATGCTGATACCAAGTTGCTGAACATTATTCAGCATTCGCCCCTTACACATTCTGGATGTAAGACATACAGAGGTGGTAGAAATTCTGTGCCCCATGTTCAAGGAATCATGGCTATGCATTTAGCTACGAACCAACCTGGAAGAGATGTTAGCCTACCTCTAATCATTTCAAAAGTGTAAAATAAGTTAGGATTTTTAATGCAGACTTGAGAGAACAAATTGCCATTTAGGTTTTATTGCTATATTTAGCAATATAGCAGTGGCCTCTGATACTCTGGAAAGAATATGATAAATACTGACAATATAGTTAAATAAGATGACTGCTTATTTCACACCCATTATTTTAGATGCTGTTTTTACTTAAAGCTTCCAAACACCAGGAAGCCAGTCTATATTTTTTCAGGAAAAAAATTAAAGCAAAGATAAGAGATGGTGAGATTGGTCGCGTGTTCTGTCACAAATAAGGCTGATGGACCGAGCAGTTGCCTGGGCGTATCTCAGCATATACACACACAAAATCAGGAGCATGGTTAATTCAAGCAAGGGCAGACAGATTTGCTGTTCTTGGAAGTTAGAATTGAACAAGAACTTGAGTCACCTGCTGGTGAAACAAGGGCTTTAGTGTTATACACTCCAAGGATTAAACAAAATGTTAAATTGTTGGACACATGGACAAAACCAAGTGGGGAGGGTGGAAGCAAGGGAGGGGGGTGGGTTTGGCTGCGGTGGGGGAGGGTTGGGGAGAAAATGCAGACAACTGTAACTGAACAACAGTAAATTAATTTTAAAAATGTTAAATTGTAGGAAGATGGTAGAATCCAGATGCCAATGGAGTGAATAGAAAAGTAGAAACAAAAAATCAGGTTTCCCAAGAGAATCGGAGAAACTAGTCGTTGATGACTTCGCTTCTCATGGACCTGTCCTTCCAGCACACCTGCCCTCCTTATCCACACGTTCACTCCTTCCCGCTGATAGACTTCCATTTTTCTTGAGTGTAAATGGGTTTCTCTTTCTTGAGTTCGAACTTGCTCTAAGACTGGAGGGATATGCCAGTTCCAATGCATGCTGAGTACAAAAACCACTTTCCTTCTTTCTTTCCTTTTCTTTCTCTTCCCCCGCTTTTTTGCATATTTATGTAATGTTTTCCATTGTCTAGCTTCATCAGAGTTTTATATCCCTTGCCGTGTGTTAGAATTATTTAGCCAACTTATAAACACGATTGTTGTCCAGGACCCAAACTAGACAAATCAGAATTTCTGGGTGACAGGGTTCAGGTATCAATATAATTTTAAAATCTTCCCAGGTGATCCTGAAGCGTATCTACTTTGAGAGGCACTGATCTGTACATGATAGTTTTCTAGTCTTCTAAGACAGTCATCTGTCAATTTTATTTAATAGAGTTTTATTCATATGTATGCTTAGAGATGTCTTAATTTTGATACAACATGCCAACTAAATATATTGTATGTGCTATTGATTTTTGGTCAGCAGATTCTACCTGTACTTGCAGCATCACTATTAGACATGACATTTTAACCTTGAAACTTTGAAATCCTGTCGAGCAGTGTATTTTTCTAAATTTTGCTATACAATAAAGTATAATAAAATAATAGAAGATACTTCCTCTTGGATGATAAAGGTAAGATTATTCTATTAAAGTGAAAAATTCTTTAGGTTGGAAAAGTAAAAAATAAGTGAAGAATAAGACCGAGACACAAATAAGAATTTTCTTTCTCCATGTCATGCCTTTGGCCTTCTGATTCAATGGAGCTGCAGTGGTTTAAACGTGGATGAAATGGTTCTCTGCAGACCGTCACCATTGCTTGCCATGTGGTTTTCATATTCAAGGTGAATGATTACAGTGTACTGAGCTTTCGACCTCCCACTTTAGATAACACTGTATTAATTTATTTTCAATTACATGTTACCATACAGAAATGGATATTTGAAGAGAATCTTCTATGTATTATCAGATTTAAAAACACCTTCATTGGAAGAACATTATTGCTCAGGGGCTTAACAAAGAATGGGAGTTGTATTTTAAATTCTGATTTTTAAAAATTCCATTTAAGTAATAATTATAATTTTATATTCTGATGAATAATTCTTATTTTTAAAATGTAGGGGAAGAAAGGCCGTAGAAGCGATTATTTAGTACCAGTAGTTTAAACCAGAAAAATAAACATTTGGAGTTAAGTTTCAGACACTTTGCAGTTTGAAACCAGGATTATTGCTTCAAGAAGTAAACATTCTAAAAGGATGAGGGCAGATAAGTTGGGGATAATTTCATTAAGTTTTAAAATATATTCAGGTCTCTTACAGAGGTAATGCAGGCTGCTTTCCATCTCTCTTGAGAATAGGACAAGAAAAAAAATGATTTTATTCTGTAGTATAAGGGATAATGAAGATTATTTTCTGAGAGCAAAATTTATTAAGCATTAGAATAGATTACCAGAGAAAGTTATAAAATCACGTTCTCTTGAGGTCCCTAAAATAAGAACTATTTCTCCTTGTCTTGTTGTTGGTAGGTTAAAATGTTTCTTCCTGAATGAAAAGGGATGGATGACCTGAGCTCGCACTGTCCCTTTCTCTAACCTGTTTTAGTTCACTGTGCCTGAGGAGAAGATGTGGTCAGAAGGCTCATTGGGGTCTTGACAAAAAAGAAAAGGCTAAAGGAATAACTTGAGAACAAAGCATGTACTTAAAGTGCATAAGAATCATGCTTTTAATTCCCATGAAGTCCTATTACTACATATTTTTTACTTCGGATTTTAAGGAAAAAAAAGGTTTAGTATCACTGGTATGTCATTATAGTAGTCCCCACCTGTCCATTGCTTTCTGAGGTTTCAGTTACCCACATTGAATATTCAGGGAACATTCCAGAAATCTGTAAATAATTTGTAACTTTTATTTTTTTATTGTTGTTCAATTACTGTTGTCTCCATTTTCCTGCCAGTACTCACACCTGCCCTACCCACCCCACCTCCCACATTCAATTCCCCCCCCCTTGTCTTTGTCCATGGGTCCTTTATACATGTTCCTTAATGATCCTTTCCCTTCTTTTCCCTGTTACCCACCTCCCTCCACTCTGGTTGCTGTCAGTTTGTTCTTTATTTCCATGTTCCTGGTTCTATTTTATTGTTCACTGTTTGGAGCAGCATGATGAAATCTCACCCTGTCTCTCTGTCCTTCCAGGATGTGAATCATCCTTTTGTCCAGCATTTCCATGCTGTATATGGTCCATGCCCCTTATTCACTTAGCATCATTCTCAGGCCCTGATTGATGTGGCTTAATTGGAGTGTGCTCCCAGGTTGCAGGTTCAATTCCCAGTCAGAGCACATACTGGGATTATGGGTTTGATCCCCAGGGGTTAGGGGCTCATAGATCCCTGGTCAAGGTACATCCAGGAGGCAGCCAACTGATGCTTCTCTCTTGCATCGATGTTTTTTCTCTCCCTTCCTCTCTCTCTAAAAGCAATGGAAAAAAGAAATCCTCAGGCAAGGATTAAACAAAAGTAGCGATCTTGGTTATCAGATGAACTGTGTCAGTATCACTGTGCTTGTGTTTAAGTAACTTATTTTACTTACGAATGGCCCCAAAGCAAAAGAACAGTGATGCTGGCAACTCTGATATGCCAGAGAGAAGCTGTGAAGTGGTTGCCTTAAGTGAAGAGGTGGGAGTTCTCAATTTACTAAGAAAAAAATTCACATGCTGGGATTGTTAAGCTCCATAAGGAGGAGTCATCTATCCTTGAAATTGCGAAGGAAGGACAGAAAATCCGTGCCAGTTTTGCTCTCGCACCTCAGACTGCAAAAGTTACAGTCACAGTGTGTAAAAGGGGCTTAGTTAAGAAGGAAAAGGCATTAAATTGATGGTTGGGAGACATGAACAGGGAATGTGTTCCAACTGTGTGCCACAAAGCATTGAGCGGAGGGATTTCACCCAGGGAGCCCCTGAAAAGAGTGACCACATCCCCATTACTTTTGTTACAGTATATTGCTGTAGTTACTCTATTTTATTGTAAGTTATTGTTAATCTCTTACTATGCCTGATTCATACACTTCATCATAGATATGTCTGTATACAAAAAAACAGTGTATATAGGGTCTGGTACTCTCTGTGGCATGGTGCATCCCGTCTTGGACAATATCCTCCACAGAGAAGGGGGGGCCATTGTACTGGTCAGTTGTCTTTTACTAAAAGAAGTATAGTATCTGCTCTGAGAGGCAGAAGTGGCAGTGTCCACAGTGCTGTGTTAATTCGTATTTTTGAGCACCCAGAATGCCCTTGATAGACCTTCTGATTACAGGTGATGCTGGGGATATAGGACTTAGGGAATGTGTGATAGATGAGAAGTACTTTCATAGCATTGTATACGTATTCACTATATGTTTGGGAGGTGTTAACTCTGCCAGGATTTAGGGTAAGTATAGAAATCTGCAAAGACTTCCTGTGGACAGTAATATTTGTTCTGGGTATTGGAGTATTGATATGTGCTCCACCAAAAGTTTATCAAGTCTATAGCAATACAAAACATGAGAAGGAGCATGGTATTGTGGCAGGAAATAACAGCTGTTAAGAGCCTTTTGGGGTGATATTTATTTAGAACCTTGGATTACTATTATAAAGGAACTTGATTATTGAGAACCTTGGATTACTGTTTTAAGGACTTTGGTTGTTAACCTAGATCAGGTTGGCCGACTATGCTAGTGGGTCAGATACAGCCTGCCTCCTGTTTTTGTAAATATGGTTTTATTGGAACACATCTGTGCACATTTGATTATGAACTGACTCTGGCTGCTTTTGCATTACAATGGTACAGTTGGGTAGTTGTGACAGAGGCTTTTGGCCACAAAGCTTAAGGTATTTATTACCTGACATAGAAAGTGTGCCAGTCTTGTCATGAATGATAGTTTTGTTTTGTTTTGTATTCCTGGGGAATGGCCTGATCATATTTATGACTTACAAAACCAGCTTCGGCAGCAATGAGAGGACACTAGCTTCTTGACATATCCTAGTTCTTGCAAATAGATGTGCTTTATAAAGATATTTCAAAGAATGAGTGAATGAATGGATACATCCATTAGGAGATATCAGAGTGAGTTAAAAAGTAAACTTAGATTTCAGGTAAGAGATAATAAAGTCCTGAAATAAGGATAGTGGCAAGAGGAGGTCTAAGTTGAAGTTATTTGAGAAATATTAATACAATTAGCGGGACGTGGTCATTTTAGTTGATCAGTCTATTATTTATTTGTTTAGTTTACCACTGACCCTTATTCTTAAGCCTTTTTTTCCCTCTTAAATTTTTTCTACATCGCATGGTAAGACAGAAGGCTGTTATGTATTAGGTGCATCCTTGCAATTGTGATTTTATTTTTTTTTACTGTTGTTCAATTACAGCTGTCCTCCTTTCCCCCACATTATTCTTGCCCACCCTACCCACCCCTTCCTCCCACATTCAGTACTCTTACCCCTCACACCGTTGACTTTTTCCATGTGTCTTTTATCAATGTTTCTTGATGACCTTTCCCCTTCTTTGCTCTGTTACCCCTTCCGCACTCCCCTCTGGTTACTGTCAGTTTCTTCTTTGTTTCAATATCTCTGGATATATTTTGCTTGCTTGTTTGTTTTGTTGATTAGGTTCCACTTATAGGTGAGATCATATGGTATTTGTCTTTCACTGCCTGGCTTATTTCCCTTAGCATAATGCTCTCCAGTTCCATCCATGCTGTCTCGAAGGGTAGGAGCTCCTTCTTTCTTTTGCTGCATAGTATTCCATTGTGTAAATGCACCACAGTTTTTTGATCCACTCATTTACTGATGAGCACTTAGGCTGTTTTCAGCATTTTAAAGCTTTTGATAATTAAAATCATCAAGCATATGCAAAAGTAGGGATGTGGTTATTTTAGTTGATCCATGAATAAATCTTCCATCTTAACACAATAATCAGCATTTGTCAGTCATGTTTTCCTATCCTTACTCCTCAAAAAATTTTATTCTTACTCAAATATTCTAAGGTAAAGCCATGCACTTGTCAAAGGGTACAAAATCAATGTTTGTATATGTTTCCCTTTAATTTACAAGTGGCTGCAACAGTACTTATCAAAGAGTACTGCAATGAGTAGAGAAAGCTCAAGATTTTCTCACCCTGGGAAAGTTTTCCAAAATGCACAGGCCTCGGCCTATGCCCAGACATTCTGATTTTGTGGTTCTGGCAAGATCCAATAGTCATGCATTTTGAAAACATCCCAGAGGTGATGCCAAGAAGCCCCAAAGGCTGTGGAGCACCAGGTTAGTTAAATACCATGGCTCCATGGGACCTCTTTATGGGTTTCACACACAAAGTGTAGACGCTGTGTTTTTCATCGTTATATCCTTTGGGACATAAATCAACACGAAGGCTGTGAACATTAGGACATTAAAACTATGTGTAGGTGTTCTGTAAGCACAGAGTTTGAAAACAGTGAACACCTTATACCTAGAATGAACATATGTCATCGGTAGTTAAGGGTAGTTTTGATTTTCTGTTTTCCTAGAGTGATTGTTAATAGTACTCTGTTTTACTCTCAAAAGATTCCCAATTTGAATAATTATGAATATATATAATTTTATATGAAATGTGACTATTCACTATAATGAAAAGTATTTAACCTACTTCTAGATTATGAAAAATGATCTAAATTTTTATCTATAAATAAAACAGAAAGTCACTGAAGCGGATGAATAATATGGCTTATGTTTTTAAAGATCAGTAGGCAGCATGCAAACACTTGACTGAAAGGCAGCGAGGGTGTCCCTGCTTCCCAACAGTAGTAGCACCGAGTGGGGTGCCGCTCGGCTGAACTGTTGGCCCTACAGCTGTGAAATTTAGAAGAGCAGCGTGGAAACTCTTAACATCCAGAAGTATGGGAATGGTAGAGATCAACTAAGAGAATACTGGGGAAAAGGAAGAGGAGCAGGAGTGGCTTTGTGTCTGTTTAGCATCTTACTCTTTGTGAGATGAGAAGACTGGCAACTGATGAAAAACCTGAGAGGAGGTTGCTTCCAAGAGGCAGTTTCATCTGTATTAAATTATCTTGTGAGAATGTTCCCGGTTGAATTCCTTGGGAAGCAGATTGGGGGAAGAAGTGCCATGTGTAGGATATTTATCCAGGAGTCACAGAAGGGTCAGAAGGAAGATTAGCAGGAGAAATGGAGCCTGCATGTAGTCCAATCAGCAAGCTTGGCTGACCCCGTAGGGAGCTCTGGAGCTAGAATGGTCCATTAGAGCCATCCCGAGTTAGGCCAAAAGGCCAGGTCACTAGACTTCCATTGGAATATGAGCCACCCTAAGAAGGGGTGTGACTTTGGGGGAGGTGAAGCAGTATCTGGAGGAACTGGCTGTTGAATGTGGTTTGCAGAGAGCACTCCTAGCAGCTGGGACAGTTGTTTCATTGAACAGGGATGGGGATGGCTATCCTAGTGTCTACTGCAGAAGACAAGCCAGATGAGGACTCGTACGTGACCTTTGTTTATAGTTACTCATGCAACATATTTACTGAACATCTTTGGTGTGCCAGGCGGGTAAGTGCTGGTGGATACATGTATAAAACAACTATTACATGTTGCAGTAAGTGTAGTGAACTGAATGAACAGAGTTAAGTAACGAAGAATACAGGCTTGGGGCTTGCTTAGCTTATTTAAGGGGACCTTTGTGACCTTTAGAGTAATAGTTAAGTGGTTTGGGTAGAAACAGACTGAAGTAGTTTGAGCAATGAATGTGATAGTTTCACTAATTTGAAACACATAAATTTTGATTTCTGTTTGAAAAAGTAACTTCCTTTATTAAAAACATACAGGTTAATACTGTATGTTTTTACAGGTTAATACTGTAAAGTAACTTCCTTTATTAAAAACATGTCAACTTCCTTTATTAAAAACATACAGTTTAATAGTGACTTATAGATAAAGTTGTCTTATATTGAGTTTTTAGAATTATTTCACCTCTGTTCACTCAGTTGATTCTAAGGCTGGGGCCTTATATTCGGTCCCCTTAAGGGGAGAATTAAAATGATCATTCCCCCCGTTTCATAAGTACACTGCAGTTCACAGAGGGTAGGGAATAGAGTCAGAGTCTGGTTAGAGGTGAAATGAGGCTGAGAAGCCCATCTTTTCACATCTTCTTACTAGTTTTTACATCAAATCAAGCTGACCTACTAACTGGTTGATATTAAGGAGAATTTAAATGTCTTTTACCAAATTCAGATAATCATATTGCATGTAGAGTTACCAAGTGAAATATAATATTTGGGACATGCTTATACTGAAAATTACTCATTGTTTATCTAAAGTTCGAATTAACTGGACTTCCTTTGTTTTACTTTGCTGAGTCTGGCAGCTCCAGGTTTATAACATAATGAGATTTTCAGCTTCCTGTTGCGTCTGGGCTGGTAGCATGTGCAAATGACAGCACTGGAAACGCAACACCTGTGTTGATGGGCATGCCTAGACGAACGTAAGCTAAAGTGAGCCAAGCCGATGCTGGCTGAGCAAGTCTGGCTCGTTGTGTACGTTGCCCACCATCAGATGCGGACTCTCATTAACGTTTGCTGAATTTTCCCAGGTGGGAAGAGACATGACAAGATACTTCTAATGAGTGAGAGGTATACCTGGAAGGTGGTCTAGCTTTTTCTACTGCCAAGCAGCAAAAATCTGTAGTTAATACTTCAGTGAACCTCCAAATCTTCTCCCAGGCCACCTGTTGGGGACTCAGGCAGCCTTGCTCTGGCCTCAGAATGGCAAATGTTCTGGAAAAAAGGGACTAGGGGAGCAATTTGTCCCAGTTCACCATGATTAGAAACTGATCTCAGGCCAGCTGCTGCCAGAGAAAGCATCTTTAAGAGAAAGAGCATAGAAGAAAACTATGTGACCTTCCCAGGAGGTAAAGAAGGCATATGTGTGGTGCTAGAGAATAAAAGGAAAAGGCAAGTTAGTTGATACATTTCACAAGCATTTGTTTTAATATCAGTGTTAATCTCAACCTTATACTCAACCTCTAGGCCAGCAATTTTCAACCTTTTTTATCTCATGACACACATAAACTGATCACTAAAATTCTGCAACATGCCAAAAAATATATTTTTTCCAATCTGACAAAAAATAGGTATAATTTTGATTCATTCATACCAGATAGCTCTTGCTGTGGTGTTGTCATTTTTTAATTTGACAATCTAAGGGAAAAGAAGTCAGTGCCCCTGACTAAATAGGCAGGTATTGTGTGCTTTGAAATTTCTCACAGAACACCAACGTGCCTCTTACGGCACACTGGTTGAAAATCGCCACCCTAAGCTATTATGTTTATAATGTAAAAACTAATTAAAACTCAGACTTTGAGGGCCTTTTCAGTACTTGGTCCTATTAATAGAGTGTTACTGCTAGTAAAGAGAAAATTATGTCATAGACACCTGAATTCTTAGTAATCAAAGGTTAATATCTAAGTAGGTTACAAAACATAGAAGGAAGTATCCACATCTGAAATAAATTTTATTTCTGGTATGTTAGCAGCAGTGTCTATCCTTATTTGTATTTGGATATTACAGATTGTAAGAATCCATTATCTGTCTCCAAATGAATGCATTTAAATATATCTTGTTGATTAGATCTCTTGCTGCGAGCAGGAAGAGAAGGAAAAAAAATCTACTTAAAATCAGAACTGCTTATATTGAAATTGATTGCATGATTGGATATTCAAGAGTGTTTAATTAAAGCTCAGTTGTACTCTAATTTTCTTTTAACAATTTATTAGAGTTGTGTAAATAGATATCAGAGTCATCATTCCTGTGTTTATAGCTGCATCTCTAGCATTGGAAAACAAATTTGTTTAAGCATACATGTCTATTTATCCGACATCTAGTTAAGAAAACAGACTCTCATATTAGATTGTGAAATGGTCTGGATTTGAGACCTGATTTGACCATATATTTACTGTGAGACCTCGTGAAAGTCACTTCCCCCTCTGGAACTTCAGTTCCTTGCTTTTATTAAAGAGGGTAAAGAACTGTACCTACTACATAAGGTTATTTTGAGGATCAAGAGAGTTATCTTAGAATAGGTAAAATGCTGCCTAAGGTAATGAATTCTATAATATATGTTTTGATGTTATTTGTTTATAAAACTTCATGATTAGGTTTGTACCTTCCATAAATGATGAGATAAGTTCAAAATACTCTCTATATATTTTGATAGGTAACAGGAAGATGTATTTGGTAAAAATGCCTATGTAGTATTTCTTACTTTTTAAATTAAATTTACTGGGGTTACATTGGTTAATAAGAAAATATTATTATCTTTCAAGTATACATTTCTAAATACATGGCTTGCGTATTGCACTGTGTGCTCACCACCGAAGGTCAGACCTTCCTCCATCACCATATATTTGACCCCTGTACCCTTTACTGTCTCATACCCCCTTCCCTCTGGTAACCAACACACTGGTGTCTGTGTCTGTGAGTTTTTGTTGGTTGGTTGGTTGGTTTTTATTATTTGTTCATTTGTTGCTTTCAGTTTTATATCCCACATAAGACTACAATTTCAGGAATCATTTCCATAGTTTGTATATTTTAAAATTAGTGCTTATATGCAAGTAAAGATATGCAGCCATTTAGGAATTTTTTGCTAATTTTTACACATTCATAGTAACTATTTGATGTGTACACTTAGTTTCTAGGATCTTTTCCAGTCAATTTAATAAGCTCAGAGCATATAAAGTCATGTATTTTAGGATCCTGAGAGATGTGTGTGGAAATGCATGTTATTCCTGTTCAAAAGAAGGTACTTACATAATGATAACCATCTTTTTCTGTGAAGTTATAGCTAAAACCTATTGATTATAGTTTTCTTTTTAAATTTATTTTCCCTAAGAAGTTGCTTTTCAATATTCATGAATGATTCTTGAAAAGCTAGCACTAAACTGTATAACAACTGCCATGAAACTATATCAATAACTATTCTTTGGGGATCCACAAAGAAACAGTTCCCATATTCCTTAATTATCAAGCATCAACAAGCACATTAGAGACAGACTCATAGAACAGGATGACAGTTAAGGGGGGGGAAAGGTTAGGGGGTGGAGGGATTGAGCAAAAAGGAAGAAGAACTCATGGACATGTACAACATTGTGGCGATTGCTGGGTGTGGGGGGAATAAATGGACTAAATGGTAATAGAAAAAAATACAGTAAAAACTTTGGAGAAAAAGGAATCCTAGTACACTGTTGGTGGGAATGCAGACAGTATGGAATTTCCTCAAAAAACTAAAGATGGAACTGCCTTTCAATCCAGCAATCCCACTGCTGGGGTTATACCCTAAGAATCCTGAAACACCAATGAATCTCTATACCCCAACGTTCACAGCAGCACAATTTACAATAGGCAAGTGCTAGAAACAGCCTAAGTGCCCATCAGTAAATGAGTGGGTCAAAAAACTGTAGTACATTTACACAATGGAATTCTATGCAGCAGAAAGAAAGAAGGAGCTCCTACCCTTTGTGACAGCATGGATGGAACTGGAGGGATTACACTAAGTGAAATAAGCCAGGCAGTGATCTCACCTATAACAGGAACCTAATCAACAAAACAAACAAATGAGCAAAATAGAACCAGAGACACTGAAATAAGGGACAAACTTACAGTGACCAGAGGGGAGGGGGAGGTGGGTAACAGGGGAAAGAAGGGGGAGGAGCAAGCCAAGGAACATGAATAGAGGACTCCTGGGCACAGACAACGTGGCGATTGACTGTGGGAGTCGGGGGGATGGGGAAGGGGAGAACAATGGGGAAAATGATGGGACAACTGTAAATGAACAATAATAATAAGTACAATTGTTAAATCTATAAAACGTTTAAAAACAAAAAAGGTTTATTATTTAAAAAGATAAATATGCAAGTACTAAATAGTTATTTCGATTACATAAATCATATGGCTCAGTATTATTAATATATTAATTTGGATAAGAAGATTAAGTAGGCAGAACTTTCCAAGGCAAAAATAAAAGACTATACTAAACCATGTGCATAGCTTCTATAGGGAATTGTGTCAATCTTGCTGAACTTGATTCTAGCTAGAGTCAGAAGAGGAAATGACCTACTCTTGAGGCAGGTCATCTAGGAGTGATACAAAATTTGACTCCCTGGAGTTAGAATTTAGGTTGGGTGGCTAGGTGAATATCAAGATGCTTATGCTGAGAAGATCTCTGGTAACTTCCCTAGGAAACAGCAAAAGGTAGCCTCTGTGTTTACTAGTCTAGAGATACTTCCCTGCAGTGGTGCTGGCTCATTGCCAGAGCAGGTGAGGCCACATGGCCTTTGGATTCTCAGTCCTCCGACAGACCACTGGGAATACTTCTGATGAAGCAAAGCAAAGTTTATAGAACAGCCCCTTGACATAGTTATGGTAGTATTTCTAAGTGGAAAAAGTAAGGAAGGCTATTTATACTTGTAGAACTTTAGGGCCTGAGCTCAGTGATTTTCAGTTGGATCTTGCCAAGTAACAGATTGATTGGGACTGGGAAGAATCTGTGATCTAATAGCTTTGGATTGAAGGGTGTAGCTAGGTGAGGATCCTGAAACCAAGTATTAAATTATTTTGGTTGACCACAATTATATCTTCTAGGAGCAGGTATTTCCTGGAGGAAGCAGCGAAGTTCTTAAATGCCAGGTCCCAGTATTTTTTCATACAAGTACAGAAAGGAAATCTTTGTTACCAGTATCGTTTAACATAAGGTCAGGAAATGGTGCCTGTGCACTGCTCCCAGTACTGCCTGCCTGCTCACCAGCTGGTTTCAGTTTTCGGCACTGACAGCTAGGGATGAGCTCCCAAAGTGCCAGTGGGGGAGGCAACAAAGAAACTAACAAACGAAAATCAACTATACTACTTCCCTTTTTTTTCAGTCTCTTGGCTCTGCCCAAACACTGGGCCCGATACCTTTTTAGGACATTCTTATGGGGCCACCTACTCTGAAACCATACCGAGCTCTTGAATCCTGACTCCTTCCACCCTCACGTTTTAAGAATACGCAGAAGTCTTGATTGTAACCATCCTCATTTCCTGAGTGCCCCCTCCCTTTAGACTAGATCTGACATTGATTGATTTTAAATATTGCATGATTTTTAAGTATTGCAAGTCATTTGATTGTACTTCTCTGATCAATACTACTACATATGAAATGATTTTCCTCCTGCCATCTTTTTCCAGCTACAATTGGTATTAAACTTTTGCGCTCATACTTCTGGCAGAAGTCCATTTCTCATTGTTTATGTCTGTTTATCATTAGAAAACAGTTGGACTGAATTGTATATTTTACTTTAATATGCATCAAAGTGATATTTTTTAACTGATATTTGTTGAGTAGATTCAAAAGTGAGGCTAGAGAATCAATCTCCTTTTTTTGAGAGTTTTCAAATATGAGAAGATTTTCTGAGAGACTTTAAGTTGTAGAAACCTACAAGGCAAAGACCACCAGAACACACCTCTGATCACTGTTATGTGTTCAGCTTCTATAACTTACCTCCAGGGGAACCTCAGGAGCATTGCAGTGAAAGGAGGAATTTTTACATAATGTTTGGGTCTGTGCTACAGACTCTAAAGAGAGATTGGGGGTTTGGGAACCAATTCTAGATTAGAATACTGTCAACAAGCCTGGGGCAGTTCAAACAATGACATCCTCAGTACTCTTTGTTTGGGACTGGGGAAGAACAAAGCAGGGCCCAAGATTCATTGGTAAGAAAGCAGCAATTATGCAAAAGGAGGAATTGTTAGTCACTTTACAACAATGCTGTGACCTGGCTAAAAATTCTCTATGTTCTTTTAAGAACATTATAATGTCTGATTGGCAGGTGGGTTTATTTTTATTTTCTCAAAGTGCAATCCTGTCTTGTCTGTCTATATCATAAGAATTATGGCTTAATTGATTGTACCAAATAGTGGGAATTTACTTCTTGCTCCCATTAAGCCCCATAACTGATGTTTAGGCCTGATTTGCTCCAATGGTGTTAGTTTTTTAAAATTCTTTAACAAACTTCTACCAAACTTCAACTTTCCATTGTCCATTAACTCCCACCAACAGGCTGCATGCTGGCGTGCACTAGTTCCAAAGCTCCCTTTACACCCCCAACAAGGTTATTTGTACAGACAGGTCTTCATTCGAGGGTTGTAGTGCTAGTCAGTATGAAGAGCCAGAAGTTAACCAGAGGACAAACTTAGGCCAATTATAACTAATATTTTAGAGACATCTCTTATGAAAGGACAGTACCTTCAGCTATGGTTTTAAACATTGGTTCTTCAGCTCTTGATTTGTTCCATCAAGTTAATCAATATAAATTAGAAAGAAGACAAGGACTCAGTCATGTTTTAAACATTCAAAATTTTAGATTTTTAAATTTTTGAAAATTTATTTTATATATAACTTATTATATATACAAAATCATCACCTTGATTCTTACATAACCTCATGTTGAGTCAAGGGAAGAGAGTTAAAGCGCTGAACATTTAGAAGATACTTCTTTTTATTGAGGTACAATTGACATACAACATCATTTCAGGTATACAACATGATTTATTATGTGTATATGTTGCAAAAAGATCACTTAAGTTAACATCAGTCACTATACATAGTTACAAAAATTTTTTTTCATATGATGGGAACTTAAAAGATTTACTCTCAAGCAGTATTGAAATATGCATTACAGTATGAACTACACTTGCCATGCTGTGCTTTACATCCCCCAAATTTATTTATTTCGTAAGTGGAAGTTTGGACCTTTTGACTCCATTCAGTCATTTCTCCCACCCTTCACCCCCAGCCCGCGATTCTGACAACTACCAACCCATTTTGTTATCTATGATCTTGTTCTTTTTTAGATTCCGCATATGAATGAGATTATACCGTATTTGTCTTTCTCTCTTATACTCATTTCACTTAACATAATGCCCTAAAGTTCCATTGATGTTGTCACAAATAGCAGGATTTACTTTGCTTTTATGGTTAAATAATATTACTGTGTGTGTGTGTGTATCACATTTTCTTTGTTACCCATTCATCCATTCATTGCTGGAACTTAGGTTGTTTCTGTGTCTTAGCTGTTGTGAATAGTGCTTCAGTGAACAGGCAGATACCTTTTGGAGTGGTGTTTTTGTTTTCTTTGGATAAATAGCCAGAGTTGCAATTGGTGGACCACATGGTAGTTCTATTTTTAATTTTCTGAGGAACCTCCATACTGTTTTCCACAGTGGCTGCACCAACTTACATTCTCAAGAACAGTGCACAAAGGTTCCCTTTTTCCACATTCTTACCAATACTTGGTTTTTCTTGCTTTTTTGAGGACAGTCCTTCTAACAGGTGCGAGGTGATATCTCATTGTAGTTTTGATTGCATTTCTCTCATGACTACAGATATTTAGCATGTCGGCCTTCTGTCTTCAATGGAAAAATGTCTATTCAGATTTTCTGCCTATGTTTAATTGAATGATTTGTGTTGTTTGTTTTTGTTTGTTGTTCAGCTGTAAGTTCTTTTTGTATTTAGAAAAATAGCCCCTTATCAGATAGATGTATGACTTGAAAATATTTTCCTCCATTGAGTAGGTTGGCTTTTCATATTGTAGATTTTTTTTTTGCTATGCAGAAGCATTTTATTTGGTGTAGTCCCACTTAATTGTTTTCTTTCATTGCCTTTGCTTTAGGAGTGTAGAAAAAATTTGCTAAAATTGATGTCAGGGAGTTTTACTGCCTGTGTTTTCTTTTAGGATTTTTATGATTTCAGATCTTACTACATTCAAGTAATTTTGAACAAGTAATCCATGTTCCGTTAATTGGTGTGTGTTGTGCAATACAGTGGCCCAGTTTCACTCTTTCCCACATCGCTGTCCAGTCTTCCCAGCACCACCTACTGAACAGACTCCCTTAGGGTATGTTTGTGACTCTGTGGCATTAATTAATTGACCATATATGAGAGGGTTTATTTCTGTGCTCTCTATTCTGTTCATTGATCTGTGTGTCTGTTTTGATGCCAATATCAGACTGTTTAAATTACTATAGTTTTGGATTACAGTTTGAAATCAAGGACTGTAATATTCCTAGCTTTGTTATTTTTTCCCAAGATTGTTTTGGTTTTTCGGGGTCTTTTGTGGTTCCATACAAATTTTATAGTTTTTATTCTATTTCTGTGTAAAATGCTTTGGGATTTTGATTGGATAGGGATTGTATGGAACCTATCAATGGTTTAGGTAGTACGGACATCTTAATAATAATAGTTTTTCCAATCCATGAGCATAGACTATCCATTTATTTGTGTCTTCTCCAATTCCTTTTATTGGTGTCTTATAATTTACAGTGTACAGATCTTTCACTTCCTTGGTTAAATTATTCCTAGGTATTTTATTCTTTTTGATGCAATTATAAATGGAATTGTTTTCTTAATTTCTATTACTGATAGTTTGTTGTTAGTATATGGAAATGCAACCGATTTCTGTATATTTATTTTGCATTCTACTTTACTGAATCTATTAGTTCTAACAGTTTTTTGTGTGGAGTATTTAGGGTTTTCTATATATAATATCATATCATCTGCGAATAGTGACAGTTTTACTTCTTTCCATATTGGATACCTTTTACTTATTTTTCTTGTCTAATTCCTCTTGTAAGGACTTCCAGTATTTTGGTGAACAAAAATGGTGAGTGTGAGCATCCTTGTCTTTCTGATCTTAGAGGAAAAGCTTTCAGCTTTTCACCGTTGAGTATGACGTTAGCTGCGGGTTTGTAATTATATGGCCATTATTATGTTGGGATATGCTCCATTATACCCACTTGCTGACAGTTTTTCTCGTAAATGGGTGTCAGATTTTGTGAAATGCTTTTTCTGCATTTATCGAGATGATCATATAATCTTTATCCTTCATTTTGTTAATATGGTGTATCATGTTAATTGATTTGCAGATGTTAAACCAATCTTGCATCCCTGCAATAAATCATCCCACTTGAAGATGGTGTATGATCCTTTTAATGTGTTGTTGAATATGCTGTGCTAGAATTTTGTCGAGGATTTTTGCATCCATGTTCCCCAGGGATATTGGCCTGTAATTTTCTTGTTGTTTAAAAAAAAAAAAGAGAGAGAGAGAAGTTATTAGCATAAAAGAAAAGTGTGTATCTCTGGAGAGTGAGAGAGGGGCACTGGCAAGTTTTATTTCTTGACGGAGGGTTGGTGCTTACATGAGTGTTTATTTTCTGTTTGTTAAAATATTAATGCCTGTGTGTTGTGTGTAACAAAGTACGTTTCTGTATATAATTTATAGTTTGCAATGAAGGATCTTAAACTTAGTAATTAAGATACCATACTTTTGCAAACACAAGAGGACATGACAAAGTTGAGGCCGGAAATGCGTGGGTCAGTAAAAGGAGGGCGGGCCAATAAGAATCTTGGTAGAAGATTCAGGCCCTCAGCACCTTGAACAATGGGTTTTCTTGAGCGCTGCTTTAGCAAGAAGAATAAAAATAGGAATCCTGACCAGGAGCAGAATCAAGTAGAAAACCATAAGGAAAAACAGGTACAGTTTTGAAGTTTAGAGGCAGATTCTTTGTGTACTTCTAACAAATTTCTGCCTCAGTTTGAATTGATAATTTTGGCAGGCATGATGCTGTTTCACTTCGATATTCCATTGCCTTTTCCCCACGTGACGGAGAAAAGTAGCAACTGGGAATTTCTTTACGGTTGGATCACAATCTAGCTATTTTCAAGACTCTACCTATCCTTTAATTAGTACTCCCTGTATATCATCCCTTGTCCTACAGATGAGAGAACAAAAGGAAAAAACGATAGTGGTTATAGGAAGAGGAAGTGATCTTGGCTTCCCTACATCAGTAACTTCTTTCACTGTCAAGGATGCAGCAGAGACAAAGTCGGGGGCAGGCAGGGGCTTCCACAGTGTTTGCATGTAGCAGGCAGAGGACGGCCTGGGAGGCAGTGTCAGCAGCATGGCATGGACTCCTGGGGCTTGATTTGATTTTGTTTGTCATCAGGGTCTTCATTTTTCTTTGCCTTGTGGGCTGATTTCTATTGAGCTGAGGCAGATTTATTGCCCATCAGAGGCCAAAACCAATTTCTGAATGTGCCCTCACTATATATAGTGCTGCTCCCAGCCCTTTAAGGCATCTCCATAGTATCTTTTCTATCACTGTGGTTGAACACTAGAAGTGTGGTGGTAATGCTTTGTGACCAAGATTTTTTTTTTTTTTATTAACAAAAGGGGTTACTATGTCTTACAGACATTTTAGACTAAACTTTTCTCTCTTTCTCATTTATAAAAGTTTGGTTTATTTTGCCCTTGATTGCCTTTCATTCTTGACATTTCTGTAAGCAATCCTCCTGTCTTCATCTAAGTAGTTTCAATCTTATTTTTCATCCTCCCCCTGTACATAGCAATGTGGGTTGTTGTTCTCCCTTCTGTACACACAGAACTGTAGTTAACTTGCTAAGTAATAGCTGAATTAAGCTAAAATTCTGCCTTGCCTAGATGCGTTAATATATTGTCAACTCCACTTTTGTTTCTCATTCATTCTCTTATAAGTAGATATTTTAAATTATTACTATTAATAGTAAACATTTAACTATTATTGGCAATTTTTGAGCTTCAGATTTATCATTTCAGAATTGAGTGACCCATACCCAATCCAATCCAATCCTGTTTAAGAAGACTAAGTCAAAGCTTCAGATCCAGTCGGAGCCAAAGATGGACTGGCAATATAAGTACTCTAACTGGACCTCAATTGAATATGTAAACAGTTTACTCCCTGAATAATATTTTGATCTGTAAAGTTACTGTAATTATAAATACCACTGTTTGGAATGCTTTTTTAATGTTCAAGTCCAGCTCATCCTGAGGAAATTCTTGTCATCATCTGCCATCACCATCATATTTATTTTTTAAAGACCAAATTTGCTTACCACTTCCTGCTATGATTTATAGCATAGTCCCTTTTCACACAGAATCAAGGGCTTGGCTTATTACCTGGCTAGAGACTGTAAAGTGTAAAAAGAAAAATACATTGTTGCTCAAGCTAAGACCTCGGGCACCATTAAACTTTCGTGAATTTTAACAGTTAAAGTTGACGTACAATATTATATTAGTCTCAGGTATACAACAGAGTGATTAAATCTTAATATACCCCCAAAGTGATCGCACTAAGGCTAGTAACCATCTGTCACCATGTAGATGTCACGATATTACTATGTTCCCTCTGTTGTACACCATCCTGTGGCTTAGTTTTTCACTGGAAGCTTGTATTTGTTAACCCCCTTCCCCTTGTGCACCAGTCCTCCCAGCTCCCGACCCATCTAACAACTGTCATTTTGTTCCGTTTGTTTCATTTTCTTTGTTTCTTAGATTCCACATATAAGTGAAATCATAACATATTTATCTCTCTCTGACTTGCATCACTTAGCATAACACTGTCTAGGTCCATCCATATGATGGCAAATAGCCAGATTTCATTTTTTATGTCTGTATAATATTACATTATAGACATACACAACATCTATTTAATCATCTATCTGTGGACAACCTGCTTACTTCAAAATCTTGGCTATCATAAAAATGCTGCAAGGGAAAAATAAGTGCATATATTTTTTGAATGAGAATTTTCATTTTCTTACAATAAATACTTAGGAGTGAAATTACTGGATCATTTGGTTGTTCTAGTTTGAATTTTTTACTGACTTTTTTAGAGAGAGCATCATCAGTTTATTGTTCCGCTTAGGTGTGCATTCAGCGGTTGATTTTCGGACAAGCACTGACTGGGGGTGGAGCCCTGCAACCTTGGGGTATCGGGACAATGCTCTAACGACCAACTGAGTTACCCGGCCAGGGCCTAGTTTAACTTTTTGAGGAATCTCCATACTGTTTTCCACAGTGGCTGTGCCAACTTACATTCCCACACCAGTGCGTGACAGCTCCCTTTTCTCCACATCCCGGCCAACACTTGTTTTCTGTTTTTGATAACAGCCACGCTGACAGGTATGAGGTGATATGTCACTATGGCTTTGATTTGCATTTCCCTGATGATTGGTGATGTTGAGCATTTTCCCATGTGTCTGTCTGCCATCTGTATGTCCTCTTTGGAGAAATGTCTATTCAGGTCCTCTGCACATTTTTAAATCGGATTGTTTGGGGTGTTTTGGTTTTAAGTTGTATGAGTTCCTTCTATATTTTGGATTTTAACATGTTATCAAATATATCATTAGGAAATATCTTCTCCCATTCAGTAGGTCAGTTTGCAGAAACTTTTTAGTTTGATGTAGTTCCACTGGTTCACTGTTGCTTTTGCTGTCTTAGCCAGAGGAGACATATCCAAAAATATATTGCTAAAACCGTTATCATAGAGTTTATTGTCTACGCTTTTTTTTCTTCTAGTAGTTGTACGTTTTCAGGTCTTACATTTAACTAATCCATGTTGTGTTTACTTTTCTATATGGTATAAGAAAGTAGTGTAGTATAATTTTATATATCTAAATCTGTATCTGTACAGTTTCTTCAACAGCATTTATTGAAGAGACTGTCTTTTCCCCACTGTGTATTCTTGCCTCCCTCGTCATAGATTAATTGACCAGTTGAGTATAGGTTTAATTCTGCGCTCTTGTAAGACCCAACAGGAGCGAACGTAGCTGTGATTCACCCCGCATTCATTGCTGGATGACGCTGGGGTGAGGTAGGGCTGTGTGTATGTGTGTTGTTTGCTCATTTGTTTTTACTTTCTTAAATATTCCTTTTTACCATCATTTTATCTGTGGTACAGTTCTATCCTTGTTATACAGAAATGGTCTTTGGTATAACTGGGGTATTGAAAAAGTATCAAGGCAACATTTGTCACACTGTATGGCTAGGTTCAGAGAAGTCCCCGAAAAGCAGAAACTTGACAGAAGCTTGACAGTACCCTGCGTGTTTTTAAAAGATTTATCCCCCCCGAGGATAGAAATAGTAAAGTTTCCTGAGTAGCAACGAGCATCCTTGAGCTTTTGACCTTGGGATTTCATTTCTGACACCCAGGGTAACCTTAGCTGCTCTATACAGAGTCCTCGTCGGGGTTGTCTTTCCGGTTACAGCTCTGCGGACCTGAGTGCTCATTGTCACAGTGGCCAGTCAGCTTTTCTCTAGACTCTGCAGGTGCTGTCTTCATTTCTGGTAAATCTGTACCATCTCGAATGAAGTTTGCCACATGCCACAAAGAAACAATTAACTTAGCTTTTATAGACTCCAAAGCCTGTCTTCATTTCTCTAATCTCACTCTTACTAGTCCCAACATTTTTATTCTTCTCCAAAATTATTTTACATTTTTTTTACTTTCTTTCTTTTTTTTCTCCCTTAAAATAGTCTAAAATAATGCAGGCAGACCAGCTTTTAGGGCCCAGGTATTAGGTAACATGCGGAGAGCTCATATGTCCTGTGGCTTACCACATAATTTTAAGTGCCGCATTCCACAGCCCTCCCAGCACTCACTCAGGCAGAGTCTTCATGTGTTCTGCCCACTGCCCTTATTTTGATACTGACTTGAACCTCACTGCTGATGGACTGCAGAAATCTCAGCCAGCGGGTAAGATCTAGCTCACCAGGATCTGTAAACAAAGCCACTGAAGCGAACGGAACACAGCTTTTGGGAAGTGTTGTTAAATTGGACCTAGTGTTGTTTTTTATTTTATATACGGTCACTGTCATCTATGCTATTAGTCTAGAAAATTTACATTGCCGCATCGTCTATATATCAGGATTTTCATTACATTTTGGTTTGTGTATGTTTACTGCCATAAGCGTCATTGAAAACTGATGTTTAAAATCAGTGTTCTAGATAAGTTTGTTTTGTATCTAATTTTCCTATACAGTATATCTTGAAAGCATCAGAGACCTTTCAAAATAGGAGATTTGCCCTGGCTGGTGTAGCTCAGTGGATTGAGCGTGGGCCTGTGAACCAAGTTCAATTCCCAGTCAGGGCACATGCCTGGGTTGCGGGCCAGTTCCCGGCTAAGGGATGCATCAGAGGCAACCATACATTGATATTTCTCTCCCTCTCTCTCTCCTTCCCTTCCCCTCTAAAGATAAATAAATAAAATGTTAATGAAAAATTTAAAAAAAATAGCTTTATTTTGCATATCTTTTAATAAGGTAAAACATGTGTCTCATTAGAACTATAATAATATTTGATTTACATTTACAGGGTGGGGCAAAAATAGGTTTAAAGCTGTGAGTATGAGAAACACAAGAGTTTATTCTTATGTTATTATCATCCATATGAACAACTATGAACCTACTTTTGCCCCACCCTATCAGTCTAGTTGGTTTCTCAAAATTCATGTTTTCTTGTGCTTTTTAAACAGAAATATCAACATCAGTACAAGTCTAAAATGAAGTCAAGTTAATCCTTTTCCAGAATTTAAAATTTCCTTCCTGGTCTTTGTAAATATATATAATTTTTTTCTTATTTTTAAAACTAATCACTTGTGTTTTTGTATGTTTCCACTGTGTGTCATGATGTTAGTATTCTGTTGCTATGTAATTGTAATGTTTGTGATACATAGTGAATGCCAAGTAATTCCCACATTGTTGGATATTTAGCTGTTTAAAAAATACAATTTCAATATAAATATACAGTAAATACGTTCTTTGGTTTATAATTCAGTTATTGTGAGGTGTTGAACATTTTTTTCAAATGTTCAATTACTACTTCTATTTACTTCTCTGTGAATTACCTATTAATATTTTTTGATATTAAAATATTAGGTACTCAATAATGTTTTAACACTTTAAGTATTTTTGACTGCCCCCATTGACTCTTTATTTGGTCATATTTAATAGATTTCTTTCTCACAATGTTTTAGTCACTTAGTTACTACTCACTTTTTATATGGGTGATTTTTTTTATTTTTTTGTCTGACTCATTTTACTGCTTAAAACTTAGAAAAGTCATTACCTGACCAGAACTCTAATGGATATTAGTATTATTTCAATAATTTAAAAAATTAACTCCTTAAATTACCTTTAAATCAGTTTGATGTGGATATTTTAATTAACCAGTGATCATTCCAAGTTCTTTCAGTCCAAAGTTTCCATCCCTTTGCCCTTTTTTCACCCAATGAGTATGTCAACTTACATGACAAAGGAGATCCTTTTAAGTGATGCTGTAGAATTGGATTGGGGGGTAGCTTTCCTCTGTTAAAGAGATCTACCAGTTAGTGCCTAGGAAATAAAAGAACCTTTCTTTTTTTTGGAGTTTATTATTTTCTAGATATATCTTAGTCTTGGTTTCAGTGTATCAATTTTATTTGAAACCTGTAGAAGTCCTTCTCTTTCCTATATCTGATCTTTTGTTCATTCTAGGAAGATTACTTTGAACTTTGATGATTTATTCTGATTAATTCCTGAGAGAACTTGTGATTTTCACAATGTCTAACTTTTATGTGTGCTGGCTTTTATTATTTTCTTTACTTCATTTATTTCTTCCATGAACTATTTAAGTTTGCTTTTATTATGAGCTTTCTGAGACCCTAAACCTTATTTATTTGGTCCCAGGTTTTTATCTTTCGTGGCTATGTGCTCTGTGGTTTTACTAACATCCAACAAATGTTAGTATCAGGATATACTTTCTTTTGATGCAGATTAAAATGAAATGTAAAAGTAGGTCTAAAAAATCTTTAAAATAAATGGACATATAAAAGGGAAACAGACCTTTTCAGAACCCCAAATTAAAGGAGACTACAGGAATCATTTTTTTTAAGTCCAGCCTTTATAGGTCCATTTATTACTGTTCAGAAGTATTGAACTACCTTTTGTTTTGTTCATTAAAAATGTATTAATTTCTGAGGAACAAAATGATAGATTATTGTATCTAGCAACTATGGATTAATACATATTTTCTCTAGGTATTTTGAAGATACTCATATTATGCCAAAGACTTATGGCTTTTATTCTTCCTACTGAGGAATTTATGTGTCAGTCTAATTGTTCTTTTCTGTGAGCATATATTATGCTTCCCTTATCTGTGAGTTTTAACTGTTCTTATGCCTGGAAAACTTTCTTCCTTTATATTTTCCCATATTGTTTCTTCTCCAGATGTCTCAGTAAAGAGTCTTTATAAACATATACCTCCTTATTCTTAACCTCTATTAATATTTACATGCTCTTTCTCTTTCCTACATTCTGAATGATTTCTTTGTATCTATTTCCAGCTTACTACCTTTCACTTTACCTCTCTCTAAGTTGCTATTTCTGTCATTCAGTGAGTTTTTATTTTTAATCTTTTACTTCTCAGTTTCAGTTGCTTTTATCTAATTAATGTATGAGCTTTTGGAGATCCATATTTGTTGTTATTGTTTAAGAAATGATGGTTTATATTCAGGTTTATTTGGTCACTTTTTATTATTAGCCCATTTTGTCTAAATTTCATCTGTAGATATTCTCAAGAACTAGACTGGGGATGTTTTCCTCAAGAGTAGTTTTGTAATGGTTTCCATGGTGACTTCTACCAAATATTTAAATAAGAATTAATGCCAGTCTGTCCCAAAATCTTTCAAAAAGCTGAAGAGGAAGGAACATCCCTAAACTTATTATATGAGGTCAGCATTACCCTGCTACCAAAGTCAGATAGGGACACTACAAAAAAAGTGAGCTATAGGCCAATATACCTGATAATTATATATGTACAAATTATCAACAAAATATCAAAACAAATCCAACAGCACATTGAAAGGCTCATACACCATAATCAAGACCAGTTTATTTCTGGGGTACAAGCATGAGTCAACATAGACAAATCAGTAAATGTGAAACATCATATAAAGAACTGAAGATTAAAAGCATACTGTCATCTCAATAGACGCACAAAATGCATTTGACAACATAAGGCCCTTTCATTAAAGCAACTCACAACAAATTGGATAAAGAGGGAACACACCCCAGATACTCAAAGCCACATGACAACCCCACAGCTAACATCACACTCGGTGGTGACAGGTTGAAAGCTTTTCCTTCAAAATCAGGAGTAAGACAAGAGTCAACTCTCACCACTCAACATAGTATTAGAAGTCCTAGCCAGAGCAGTTAGGCCAGAAGAAGTAATAAAAGGCATCCAAATCAAAAAAGAAAGAAGTAAATTTTCTCTTTGCAGATGATCTAATATGTAGAAAATCCTAAAGACTCCACCAAAACAGTTAGACCTAAATAATGAATTCAGTAAAGTGACAGGACACAGTATTAACATACAGAAATCTGTTGTATTTCTCAACAGTAACAACAGAATATCTGAAAAAAAGATAAAGAAAATAACCCCATTCAGAATAGCATCAAAGCAATAAAATATTTAGGAATAAATTTAACCAAGGAATAAATTTAACCAAGGAAGCAAAAGATCTGTACACTAAAAACTATGACGTTGATAAAAGACATTGAAGATACAAATCAGTGGAAAAATATACCATATTCATGGATCAGAAGAATTGTTAAAATGACCATACTACCCAAACCCATCTATAGATTCAATTAAATGCCTATTAAAATTCTAATGACATTTTTTACAGAAATAGAAAAACGCTAAAATTTGTATGAAACCAACGGGGTAGAGGAGGTGTAAGCTCTCCGTAAAGCTGCAGGTGGAACGGGAAGAAAAGATGTTTGTACTTCCATTTGGCTACCTGCTTTTCTTGGAGTCAAAAATAGCTAACATTCATTGGACATTTCTATGTGGCAAGCACTACTGCAGGTACTAACATGCATTAACTTATTTAGTTTTCAAACAAGCCTAAGAAATAGTAGCTATTTTTGTCCCCCTTTTATAGATAACAAAACTGAGGTGCAGAGAAGTGTGGTGACTCCCCAGTGGTCACGTAGGTAGTACACCGATGGGAAGTTTGGCTCCAGAGTCTGAGCTTAATGACTAATTACCTTACCTCTCGGGGACGGTGGTGGTAAAACGCAGCAGCAGACAGGCAGGTAAGCCACGTTAGGTTGTGAAGTCTCCCTGATAGGTTACGGGATGGAATTCTCAGAGAACGGACAAGTGTTTACAGAGCCCGTCATGTACCTCAGATGTTCATGAAAATGATACATAGCAATACCATTTTGAAGATAATTGTTATATAAATTTTATTTCCAGCCTTCAATGGCTTCAAGTAAGGTTTTTTTAAGCAAAAAGGGAATGAAAGGACATGCCATATATAATTTAGTTTTACCTCCCACCTGTGATTCTTAGATTTGTTTACTACAGGAGGAAGATATAATTTAGTTGTTTCCAGTCCTGGGTATTGCACATATTTAAAATAATATATACTCAGAAAAATTAAAAAGTAATTGAGTCTTAAATGAAATTAAGGTAATTCTATTTATATTAGCATTAAAAATGCAGAATATTTAAAAATAAATTATCAAGTGAAGTACAAGATGTCTTTGCTGAAAACTACAAAACATTTTTGAAAGAAATTAGAGAAAAATATTCCATGTTCATGAATTGTAAAGCTTAATATTATTAAGATGGTAAGAGCCCCCAAGCCATCTAGAGAGTCAGCACAGTCCCTATCAAAATACCAGCCATCATTTTTGCAGAAGCTGACACTGAAGTTCACATGGAAATGAAAGGGATCCAGAGTAACCAAAACAGTCCTAAAAATGAGAACAAGTTTGTAAGATTCATACATCCTCATTTCAAAACTTGCTGCAAATCTATAATAATCAAGACACTGTGGTACTGATATAAAATAAGCATTAATACTAGTGCAATAGAATTGAGAGTCCATCAGGTAAACCCTTACATTTATTGTCAGTTGATTTCAACAAGGGCACCAGGGCAATTCAGTGAGGTAAAAATAGTTTTTCAACAAATGGTGCTGGAACAACTGGATATCCACATGCAAACAGAAACCATGTCAAAATTAACTCAAAATAGGTCATATACCTAAAGAGCTAAAACTGTAAACTCCAAGAAGCAAACAGGAGTAATTATTTGTGATCTGGATTAGGCATTTGTTTCTTCAATATGGCACCAAAAACAGAGTGTCCCCCCAAAAAGATAAATTTTTGTGTTATTAATGATACCATTAAGAATTGAGGCAATCATCCCACAAAATGGGAGAAAATATTTGCAAATCGTGTATCTGACATGGGGTCTGTATGCAGACTATCTAAAGAACTCTTAAACCTCAATAAAGATAAATAAACCAACTATAAAAATAGCAAAGCATTTTCATAGATATTTCTGTAAGAAGATATAAATGGCCAATAAACACATGAAAAGATACTCAAAATCCTTAGTTATTAGGGAAGCACAAATCAAAACACAGTGAGACATGACTTTCCACCCAGTAGAATGGCTAAAATAAAAAATTTTAAAAAAAGATAGAAACATCAAGTGTTGATAAGGATATATCAAAGATGTGGAAGAACTGGAATCGCTGTTCATTGCTGGTGAGAATATAAAATGGTTTACTAAACTTTGGAAAACAGTTTGGTAGTTTCTCAGAAAATTAAACAGAGTTATGTTACTGAGCAATTCTACTCCTAGATACATATCGAAGAGAATTGGAAAAATATTTCTACCCCCAAAATCATACGTGAATGTTCACAGCAGAATTATTTCTAGTAGCCAAAAAAGGGAAAACCACCCAAATGTCATCAGTTGATGAATGGATAAACCAAAGTGGTATATCCATAAAAAGAACTTTGAAGAAGTAATTATTCGAAATTAAAGAAGTCAGACACAATGCCACATACAGTATCATGTTATGATATGAACTGTCCAGGAAGGCCATTCCACAGAGATAGAATGTAGATTCAGTGGTTGTCATGGGCTGAGGGAATAAGAGCAACTGCTTACGGAATTTCTTTTGGGGGTTCTGGAATTAGGTAATTTTGTTGGTTACAGAACTGCATTCACATATATGTATCAATGTGTGTATATACATTCATACCTTTACAAACATGCGTGTGTGTGTGGAGTTCAGGTGCTGGTGTGGGCAGGAGGACTTCAGGTTGCTAGTTTCTGTGAAGACAGGATCACGGGAGGGTTATTGCCAGACCAGGCTGAATTTTCAAGGTCCTCAAGGGACCTAATGTTCTGGGTGGGCAGGTGAGGCCAAACCTCACCAGATGTCCTCATGTCCACACCACTGCGTCACTGTGCAGCAGCCAGAATCAGCAGGAAGCCTATGTCTCCTGGAGTGATCCGTCAGTATCCCCTGGTATGGTACCCATGTAAAGGAGGGATGTTTAAAAGGATGCTGTCCATTACTGCAAGTCATATAATGAAGGGTGAATGTGGAGCTAGTAATAAATTGATTATTGGCTCATGCCACTATTTCTTGCGCTGTAATTGTCATATGTATCATGTCCACATATAAGATAATATTGTGTTTTTACTTTAGATGTCATTTAAAGATTTTTTTTTAACTTTAAGCTGTATTATAAAGAAATTAAAGGGAAACTAATCTTTCCTGTATACCCAGATTGTTTCTATTTTGGTTTCCTTCATTTCTGCCTACAGGTTCTCATTTCCCATTAGTGTCATTTCTACCAAGCCTGGGAGGGAGGGAGGTCATTCTGTTAGCTCTTCGTGTTCTGTGGGTCTGCTGTTCACACGTTCCTTTCATTTTACTTTCCCTCTGAAAATGTCTGTTTTACCTTCATTCCTGAAGGATTTTTACTGGATATAGAATGTTGGTTGACATTTCTTTTTATCTCAGTACTTCAGAGATATTAATCCCTCTCTTCCACCCACCATAGTTTCTGGTGAAAAGTCGACAGTTGTTTGAATTATGTTTCCTGTATGTAAGGTGTTATTTTTCCCTGGCTACCTCAAGTTTGTCTTTCCATCTTTGATTTTCAGGGGTTTGGGTCAGATATATCCAGGCATTTATTTTTCATACTATTGTATATTTATTGCTTGGGGCTCAGTGAGATCCTTGAATTTGTACATTTATGTCTTTCACCAAATTTAGGAAATTTTCAGCTATTATTTCTTCAAACATTTAGTATCTCTTCTGTCCTATGTCTCTTTCTGGATTCCAGTTACACTCATAATAGATCTTTGTACACTGCCCTACATGTTCCTGAGATCCTCTCCATTCCTCAGATGCGTAAACTCTACTGACCTCTGTTCAAGTATAAGGACTCTTCCTCAGTCACTTCATTCTGCTCCTCAGTTCATCCACCTTCAATTTTTATTTCACATATTCTTAAATCTCTATTTGTTTCCTTTTAATAGTTTCTCTTTCTCTGCCAGTAATTTGTATCTTTTCAATCAGGACTAGCTTTCAACACAGTTCTAATATCGGCCCTAAGATCCCCTTTTATAAACCATGCCACAGAATGAGGGCTGCTGCTGCTTCTGCCATGACTGAGGCAGCAGAGACAGGACTTTACAAAGCTGTCAGTTCAGAACGGCAGGCCTTCCGTCCTCGTCAGGACACTCCTGAATCAGGACGGCTGCCCCACCATCGCTGCCCCAGAATCCTGCCGCATCTGCTAGAAACCGTGTCATCGTTCAGAAAGGATGCCCGAAAACTGCCTTTCACCCCAAGTAATTCTGACTATGTCTTACAAAAAACTGACTGATTAGCCAGTCTTTTGTACAATCTTACAAAAGATTGGCTTAACATAATTTAAATTACATCCACATTCTTCCCTGAAAGACAATTTTAGAGATAGTTTTAGCCTCCTTAGCTCAGGAAGCATGCTTGAGGAATGAATGTTCAAATGGATATTCCAGTCTGTCTGCTATGGATTACTGCTCAGATTATTCAACATTCATATACTCCCTTTGTTGCTATTCAGACTTTCCCAAAATATCAATAGCAACAATAGTAAGGAAAACACAATGCACTAATGCTCTGCAGAAAAAAATCTATAGACCTCAAAAGGAAGGATTCAAAGTCTCAATCATTTCATGTGGTGTGATATTTCATATAATCATGTGATGATCATGCCTATGTTAGTTGTCATAATCTTAATTTGAAACTTTATAATTTGTGAACCAAATTATTAAGTAAATCTCTGCTAAATACCCACCCCACACACAGTTCCCGGTGACTTTCTCCCTCCGATGCTAGTCACATTCCCACTTTTTCCTTAGCCAGAACCTCAGTTAGTTGGATTTACCCAGAATTTCAACCCTGAAGGATCCGATCTCCAGGTGGTCTCACTTCATGAAGTTGCTACAGTATTCCATTTGCTTCCACCACTAGGACATGTCAGTAATACAAGAGGAACCCTGGCTTCCCAATATAATCGTCCCTGCTACCACTGTATTATAAGCTACTGTTTTCCTACTGTCAAGATCAGATCAGTTGCCCTAGCCAACACCAGAAATTTTTTTTTTTTTTTTTTTTTTTTTTTTTTTTGCTATTTGTAGAGTATCATGAAGAATTTCGTATAGCCAGGGGAAAAATCTCAACTTCCAGTTCATGAAACCAGTGTTGGGTCCCGTGGTGGGAACCATTTTCACTTGTTTAGGCTTCTAAACCAAAATCCAGCGTCATGAGTATGGCAAAAACACTTTGCCATTGAATCATTAGATGCAAGACTGAGAGTTCCCAATTTCACTTCAATACCCCAGTTCCTGAACCTGTGTATTCTGGCTAGGGGAGAAAAAGCATCATACATTGGTTACTGGTTTAGAATCTGAATTTCCTATTATTCAGCCTTAGAAGGTATGATATTCTAGTTGGAACTAATTGCTCAAGCAATACATACTTCTACATTTATTCCTGCCTGATTCCGATTTTGTATCCAGTACAGCTGCTTGATGAAGGAATTCATCAAGCTTTAGTCAGGTATTGCTGTGAATACCTGACTAAAAAACACCCAATTCAAATGAGCAACTCTGGGCATATAGTCCTTGGTGTACTACAACAAGGAAGTCATTCATTCCGAAGTGAGGACAAACAGCATAAGCAAATATTTTTTTCTATAAAGGATAATATATGCTTGTTCAGGAAGGTATGACTTTCTCCCCAAACCCAAGGGCCCTCCTTTGTGATTTTCTTATTAGGGTTAGCTACAGGCTTCGTATTGTATAATGATCAGCAACAAGAACAATGGATCTTATTGGTTATAAGATCCAAGTAGCAGAACTTCTTGTGCCCCAACTTAGACCAGCAAGAGATCTGTATACAGTACACTGCTCTAGGCCCTTCTCAGGGTTTATGGCCTTCAGATTCACTCAATATATGCATCCAAGAGGTAAACAAAATGGATTTTTACTACCTCATATATTCACAGAGGGCCATCGAGAACTATATATTTTCATTAATGATAGGAAATATAAACCAAAGCAACTTTTCTTTCGCTTTGGAGGGTTCTTCAACCATGCAAAGACCCAGAAACAACCCAAGTATATCAGGCATCTGAATTTTTTAAGTCTCTTTCTGGAACGTATGTATTTTGCCAGCGCCTTCAAAACACCTGCCATATCAGCATGACATCCTCAGTGCAGTGCATGAGCATGATGTCCTGTGGAAGACTTTGACGATCGGAATCCTATGAACCAAATAGTGGCTCAGTTCAAGCAAGTTGACAAGCCTTAAATAGGACATGAAAAGTGTACAGCTATCTCCTGGGTGAATGTAAACTGCTTCATGTTATCCTTATTGAGGCAGCAAAAAAGAAAGAAAAACACTCCCCAATCAGAATCTGCTTCACAAGGATCAAAGGCTGCATCTGGAACAGCAGCACTGTGTAATTACAAACACTGCCTCGTTAAGTTTATGATATTCTTCAGAATCCTTTCTTCTGCACAGGTCAAATAGACAGATTTATGGGGCATGTGGTAGGGGTTTCCACCCCTGCATAAGTCAAGACTTCAGTCTGACGCTGAGCTCTCTAAGTCTTCTAGGAGAACGCATAGATTGAAGCACTTTGGGAAGGCTGAGTGTATAGGAACAACTGCCCTAAACCACTGGGCCACGCAGGTGGCATCTTGGTGCTTCTGACAAGATTAGGAATTTACAAAAGTAGGAAGCCTTTGAACAGCTGCAGGAGGAGCGAGAACCCTACCACCTCTGCCACAATCTGCACCTCTGCCAAAATGCAGCCCTGTGCCCTGCTTCTCTTCTTCTGTGTCTCTTCTGAATCGGGGTCTCAAATGATTGGATCTGATTGGCAGAATGCAAATCCTGTCAAAAACCCTAACTGCAGAGGAAACTGGGAAAATTCATTTCTCGCTCTCCAGCCCCTGAAATACAGGAGGATGTGCTAGAACAGATAATGATGGCACAGGTGTTAGACGCGTCCTTCCATGGTGTCCACCACAATAGCCTCGCATATAATGCTGTTTGAGCCCTGGCCTTCTCATCAGCCTCTCTCAAAAGTTCCACTGTATTTACAGAAAGGCAAGTGTCAGTTAAATGTAAGGAAGAAGAGAGGCCATTTTTATAAAATTGTTCGCAAAATTTTAATTACCTAATGATTATATACTTATCTTTTGCTCTCACACCAACTTCAGTCATATTGGGGAGACAATAGTTCATAGCTATATTATGGAAAATCTCTCTGATGAAATTTTATTGTCAGCAATGTCATCTAACAGGACTCTACTACCTCTAGAAAAACAGATTTCACTACAGTATTTAACTTCTCAAGGGTCAGTGGATTAACCTTATATAAACTTCAGTGCTTTTGTATTATCCTCCAATGATATAATAACTTTTAACCCTGTTGAGCACTTACTAGGTGCCTGGCACTATGTTAACCATTTTTATTGTCTTAACATGTACAATAATTTTAGAAAGTAGGTGCTATGGCAGTCACCATTTTACAAATGCAGAACCTGAGACCTAAAAGCTTAAGTACGTTGCTAGTACAAGTCAATAAGCAGCGGAGCTGGATTTTGACTCAGGCAGGGTTGGATTCAGATTCTGCAAGTGTAGCTCAGTCACTACAGTCCCTTTTATTTTACTGTGAACTTTTTCTTCTAAGTTATCCCATAAAGAAGCACACTGAGAAAGGAGATAAGTAAACATTTAGAGCATTAGCAAAATACCTAGCAGAGGTTCCTTAGAGCTTAGAGTCCTCTAGATAAAGAATACTCTTTCTTTCAGACACAAACAAAAATGTAAAAAATTAGAAAATAATAAGTGGTACTGGAGAGTTATGAAGGGTATGAGTCTTAGCCAATTACATATTTAAGAAATAACAGAATAAATAACTGTGATTTCTATAGTAATATATTGATACAGTTTTATTAAGTTGGTAAGTTGATTTAGAAAACTATTACCGATATGTCCCCTAGAACAAGGGATATAAAGAAAAAAATAAACAAATGGGAAAACATCAAATTAAAACGCTTCTGCCTGGCTAAAGAAAACATCAGCAAAATGAAAAGGGAACCAACCATATAAGAAAATACATTTGCCAACGATGCCTCAGACAAGGGTTTGATCTAAAAAATATATAAAAAAACTCACAGGACTCCACTCCAGAAAGACAAACAATCCCATTAAAAATGGGGAAAGGACCTGAACAGACACCTCTCCAACAAGGCCATACAGAGGGCCCATAGATATATGAAAGGATGCTCAGCATCACTAGCCATCAGAGAGATGCAAATAGAAACCACAGTGAGATACACTTTGCACCAATCAGAATGGCCATCGTAAACAAATCGACAAACAATAAATGCTGGAAAGGTTGTGGAGAAAAGGGAACCCTAGTACACTGTTGGTGGGAATGCAGACAGGTGCAACCACTGTGGGAAATAGTATGGAATTTCCTCAGAAAACTAAACTGGAACTGCCTTTTGACCTGGCAATTCCACTGCTGGGATTATACCCTAAGAATCCTGCAACACCAATTCAAAAGAACCTATGCATCCCAATGTTCATAGCAGCACAATTTACAATAGCCAACTGCTGGAGAGAGCCCAGATGCTCATGAGTAAATGACTGGATCAAAAAACTATGGTACATGTACACAATGGAGTACTACGCACCAGAAAGAAAGGAGGAACCCCCACTCTTCATGACAGCATGGATGGAACTGGAGAGCATTATGCTAAATGAAATAAGCCAGGTGGTAAAAGACAAATACCATATGATTTCACCTATAACAGGAACTTAATGAACAAAAAGCAAGTGAGCAAAATAGAACCAGAGACATGGAAGTAAAGAACAAACTGACAGTGACCAGAGGGGAGGGGACAAGGGCATAACAGAGGAAAGAAGAAGGGTCAAGTCAAAGAATATGTATAAAGGACACATGGACAAAGACAATGGGGGGCGAGAATTGAAAATGGAAGGTGGGGGGTGGGCAGGGCAGGAGAGAGTAATGGGGGAAAAATCAGGACCACTGTAATTGAATGACAATTTAAAAAACTAAAAAAGATTTTCTCCTACAAAAAAAGAAAGCTTATTAATAGCTAGTTATGCATGTCCAGAATTATAATAAAAATTGCTTTTGAACTCTGTAATCCATTAACTTTCTTACTGTCATTGATTAATTTTAAGTTAAAATACATCATTAATATGTCAATTTGAGAAATAATCTACATTCCTAAAGTTCACCAGAGACATGTTTCATTTAAGTATGTTAATCATTTAAACATTTTATATATAAAATCAATGTCTTCTTAATATGCTTTTTAAGTTCATATGGAACAATTACAAGGTAGATGCAGTTTCTGGGTTTGAGATTCTCCTTGAAGCCTCCTTTCTCCCAACTATTTTAAAGAATACATTTAAAGAATTTCCAGCTATAGTCACATACATTTAATGTGATTAATAATCAAGTGGCTTTTTCCCTAATAACTACTATATGTGAAATAGTTTATTGTCTCCCACTGTTCTTTTTATTTTATTTAATGGTGAGTACTTTTGCTTCCTCTAGATAAAAATTTAGAGCCTTTCATTTTTTTCTCTCCTCACTCTAAAGTGCCTAGCTTTTGACTCGTGGGGAACAGAGAAGTCCTCCCTGCCACCTGTCCCCCTCCAGTGTGGGGGTGGGATGCAGTAGTACGTCAGTAGCTTCCCCACCAACATCTCCAAACTTCTCTCTTTCACCCTTTCTTGTATCTATATATCTACATTTACACACACACACATCTAAATCTAGTGACTACAGGCTGAAGAGTCTTGTTTTGTCATCTCTTTATTCATTCTGTGTGTAGTCTTACCACCTAAACGATTACATCCTCTTTTGATACTTAGCTAAAATTTCCATTTTAGTACCTTGTCATACAATTCAAAATATTAATTGCTGTATAAATTTTTATTAATTATTATGACTTATGCATTTCATACTTTTTCTTGAGACTGACCTAGAATTATGTTGATACTTTTTGTACTCCCCGCAGCATGGAGCTCAGTAGTGAAGTCTTAGAAAATACCCACTAAATACACAGTGTCTGGCAGAAGTAATGCCTGCTTGAGTGTGGTTGGTAGGGTAATAATATGGGGGTAATAATTTATAATTTTAATTTGAACATTTCACCTAAAATTTCATGTGGTGTGCTTGAGTGTGATGTTATGTTACAGAATTACATACTTATGCTTTTGTAATAAAAGATTTTGTTAACAACAGAGGTGTTATTTTTGCCAGACCCTGTATCTTAACCTGACTTGATAAAAAGTAAAAACCTGCCCCTGCTGGTGTGGCTCAGTGGACAGGGTGCGGCCTGCAAATGAAAGGGTAGCCAGTTCGATTCCCAGTCAGGGCGCATGCCTGGGTTGCAGGCCAGGTCCCCAGTGCGGGGGTGGGGGGTGAGAGGCAACCACACACTGATGTCTCCCTCTCTCCCTCCTTTCCCCTTGCTCTAAAAATAAATTAAAAAAATGTATTTTTTAAAAAAGTAAAAACCTATTCATTTTTATCCTCAGTTTCAGGTACAGCATTATGTCTCTCAGAGTCTGGTAACCCTGGGAAATTGCAGCTTGTTAAGAAAATCCATAATATCTCTGCTTCTATCAGAAGTAAATAGCTTCATTGATGATCTGGATGCCACCAATCAGGTACCTGAAACTATAACTTTCCTTTATTGTTAATACAGTGGTAGGCTTTTCCTCCCTGTCTCCACACATCTTACAAATCTGATATTTTAGCTATTACCTTATTTCTAATGTATGCAAATATTATTACTGCCTACTGAAATTATAGAAAGATAGTTCAGAAAATAGTTTTCAAAGTAATAACATCTTGTCATCTGTACTTGTATGTACGTATCAGTGGTGCCCCTGGTGCCAGCAACGGAACGCGCAGGTGAAGCGGCCTGAGATCTCCACGCAGGCAGCATGTGCCTGTAGCAAAGCAGCGAGAGGGAAGGGTGCCGAGTGCAGATCAGCCTCTGACCAGGGTTCTTTTTCCTAATTGCTTGTGAGAGCCACTTGGCTAACTTTTAAATATCTTGCTGCCAAACTAAATACCTTTCATATTATCTGGAGGTCTGTGTGGTTAAAGCTGTCTAGGTGATTCCCGTGTGTACCTGAGGCTGAAAACCAGGGTTCTAATGTGCCAAGGTTTGTATGTGCTGAGTCTTATATCACCGTTGATGAATATGTCTGGGGAGCAGCAGTCATTCCCATATTTTACTGTTGACACTGGTATATATTCATTTTGTTAGCTCATTTAATATTATTGTTGTTTCTATGGTAAAATTAAGTACAAGTAAAGGAAGTCAGAGGCAGGTAGAATGTTTTGGTAAAGAGGAAAATTAATAGTAAGAACATATGTGTATAATTCCAAGTAGCTTTTAACCAAGTTCTTTTATCTAAGTTCTCTATATTTAATGACATACTCCAAAAATATTATATAATCTAATTGAATTCACTGTTTAACTTGGTAAATCATCCAGTTGGAAATTTTTTCAAGTGACTACTAAATAATAAACTCTCTTAAGAATTCTGTTGATAATCTTTTAAAGTAATTGCTGCCAATCTCAAGGAGCTAAAGTCAATTTGAGAAAGAAATAAGGCATGTATAGTAATTGAGGGAAATGAAGCATCGAAACACACGGTGCTGTTCGCAGAAACTCCAGGATCAACGAAGTGACCAAGGTAGGTTGCAAGTCCCTGAAAGACTTTATGGGAGAGGAATAACTTGAAAAATGCCTTTGAGTTGAAAAAGAGAGAATAATAGAATATAGAGGCACCAGGTGTTTTTGTAAAAATGTCTGTCAAGGACTCTGAGGAAACAGGTGAGTTCATGGCATTTAAAAACAGGAAGTACTGTGGGAAATTAGTTTAATGTGATTATTTTTGTGGGGAATCACAATCTGCAGAAAAGAAGTTTTATTTAATTTTCATAAAACTCTATGAAGCAGTTATAATTTTACCTAGTTTACAGATAAATCAAACCTTAGAGCAGTTAAGCAACTTGACCAAGATGGCAGAAAGAACATGCGCTAAAGATATAACTCAAACCCTGGTTTTCTGATTGTTATGCCGCTAAGATAATACAAGAACAGTAACTACTTTTCTGCTGGTAATACGTGTTAATATATTAACACATAGGAACTTTCCCTATCAATTCTTCTAATAGCCCATCAAGATGTTAGTGTTGTTGTTTAAAGACAAGGAAACTATTAGTTAGCTTCAGCCAACTGATGTTTAAAAGGATGCAGGAGTAGTTATGGAATTGTAGGGAGGGCTGAAGAGACTCCAGGCCTTGCCTTCGTGAATGACTCCCAGAACCGCGCAGCAGAATTTAGCTCCCAAAGGAGTTGCTGCCTTTGCCATAATGGCCTGTTAAGCTGCCTGCAGAAGCCAGGCGATGCTGCTGCAGAGGGTCCAGAAGAGAGTCTGGCTGCGTTGTAAACTGCCAAGTGGACGTCCTGTACCTGCCCCACTCTGTGAATCAGTTTCAGCTACAGCCTTTGCGAGTGCATTTGTTTCTGAACCAACAACATACTCAGAACCCTAGCAGCGAGGAAGTATAGAAAATGCAGTTTTGTTTTTTCAGCTTTTTCACTGTGAAAGGATGATAGAATTACTATTGATGTGGTCAGCCCGAGGTGTCCCTCACACAGAAGGATCAGAGATTCAGTAACATGCTGGTAAGAGATGGAGTCAGTAAGGCAAAGGGCATGAATACAGGGAAGCCATGTGTTTGGGATGCTCACTGCAATAAATCTTCCACGAGCAGCAATAATCACTGGATATAAGAGGTGTTATCCAAAGGACTGGAGGAAAGATTTAATGTGAAGGAGAGAGGAGAATCAGTGGAAACATTAATACTGTAAAACTAAGAGCTCGGGAAGATGCTATCATTGAAAAGAATGAGGCAGCTGAGAGGGAGTGCTTGTTTGTAAACCAGGTAAGTTGAGTTTGGATATTTTGAAGTTAAGGAAACATTGAAGTAATGTAAGTGCAAACAGATAGAAATACGAAACTAAAGCTTGAGAGAAAAGAGAGGGTCATACATTGAAATTTGAGGAATACCGCTATATGACAATCATGAAATCATAGAAACAGAACAGAGACACTCAGAAAAGTAAGGTGGAATGGGAAAGGTAGGTATACAAACAAAATAAGACAAGTTTGAATTTAATACATATGTTAGATGGTTACTATAAATCTCAAGCCAAAATGGTTTAAAAATTTTGTCAGATATAAATAGTATATCCTTATTATATAGAATGTGGATTTGCAGAAAAAATATACATAAAAATATGAAAATCATACTTCAAATTTTATATTTTCTTTATATCTCTTAGACAGTTATTGCTCCCCCAAAATATTGATATTATATAGTGCATTGTTTTGTATTCTGCTTTCTTATTAAGAAAATGTGATTTTTCTAGGGACTCAAAAATATTTTATGATATTCCTATCCCTTAATTTATTTAGTCTTTTGTTGGACCTAGACATTATTGCTGTGTGGATTTTTGACCTCTGATATAAAATTAAATCATTTTCTGAAACTGATTCATGGAGATATTTCAGAAGTTGATATTATTCAATTAACTACATTGAATTCTTATTGGTGATTTGTATTCTAGATTTGCATGTAAAGATGATGTATTAGAGAATGTATGTAAAATGTCTATTTTAATACAATTTCTCAGAAAGTCTGAAAAATAATTTTAAAGTCATGAAAATTTACTCTTAACAGTATCCTTCCCAATAGCAAAAAATCTGAACACATACATGAGTTAGAGAATTAAAGACAAAAGGCAACACTGAATTGTGGTTGTAGAGACACGGAAACATGATGTGAGCCCTGTGATCGGCTCCAATTTTGGGGTGAGGCCCTTTCTGGACCAGCACAGGTGGAGCCCAGCCAAGTCACAGCCGCTTCCCGACCTGAAGGGGCAGACATAGGAGCTCAGGAGCACTGATGTCAGGGTCGTGGAGAGAAGAAGTCTGTGAAGAGGAAGAGCTCAAGAAACTTACAGAGGTTTGTTGATTACTTGTTGAATACCAACCTGCACGTGTGCAGAGGGACACTTCACAAGGCCAAGTGAAGAAAAACTACTTGGTAAAGAACTACTACAAGCCTGAACAATGGCCAGAGCGCTCACAGTGCTTAAGGCAGTCTTAATTCTCTCCAGGCGCATTGGCAATACCTTACCTAATACTGGGCATGCAGTGGAGACCCTAACAGGTCACACCTTAGCAGAATGGTTGGTGATTTATAGTCCTCGGATAATGTAGTCTGTGCTAGATGGACTCTAACAAGCTTACAAACAAGCCTCGAGAGGATCTTGCTGATTCACAGACGTATCAACTGCCTGCTAGAACCAGGTAACACGGAACCTCAACAACATGCTATCTGGGGTGTCTAGCAGCCATTCAGAAATCACAGCATGTGAAGAAGTAAGAATATACAACTCGTAAACGTGAGAAAAAAAAATTGATTAACGAAAACAGAACCAGAAATGACAGAACTAATGGAATCAGCATGCAAGTACCAAAATAGCTATTATAAATATGTTTAAAAAAACATGAATGATGGAAAAATAGGAAATTACAACATAAAAATAATATATATTATAGCTGTTAAACACTATTCTTAACATTTCATATATGTTTATGTAAAAAGGGTTTCACATATACTTTTTTGTTTAAAGTAGGTAACTATTAATTTTAATGTTTAGGTAATATCATTTAAATCTCCCAACTATACAGTGACGTAGTGCTAGGATCAGAATTAGATAGTTTAAATAGCCAGCCCAGAGTCATGGTAAACATCACCAGGATACTGAACCCAGGAAGCCTGACTCCAGAGTCTGGAAGATAAACTATACATATTTTCTGTTACTGAATGAGCACTTTAGTTCTTTGTATTTCACTGCCACTGTTTTATATTTTCATTTGCCTTCTGCAACTGGTATATATATTATCCCACTTATTATCTGTACAAGTAAAATTATTGTAGATAACATACTTGTTGATTCCAGTACATCCTTCATACACAACCTGAACCAGATTTTTGAGAAAGTGTGCTGTATCATCTTGTCATCCTTTGCTGTAGCTGTGTGTATTTGAAGCTGTGTTCTTGGGTCTTGAAAAATTGTTTAGGTAATGCTAAGGATAAAACTTCACTAATATCTTAACAAATATGTATTTTGTATTGCCCTGCTTGGAGTCTTTTCTTTATCAATTGATTAAAACTAAGAGTTTTGCCCTGACTGGGCAGCTCAGTTGATTGGAACATCGTCCTGTACACCAAAAGGTTGCAGGTTCAGTTCCCAGTAGGGGTACGTACTTAGCTTGTGGTCCACTACCTGTTTGGGGCATGTACAGGAGGCAGCTGATTGATGTTTCTTTCTCACATCAATGTCTGTCCATCTATCTGTCTGTCTCTCTCTTATTTCCTCTCTCTCTAAAATCATCAAACATATCCTCAGGTGAGGATCTAAAAACAATAAGACTTAGTAGCTGTCATTCTTTTTGGAGTGACAGAATTTTTTCCTCATGATTGTTGTATATTTACCATCTTGTGAAAAAATTACCTTGATTTTCTACTAATTATGAAAATAACTTTGAAAAAGTGGCCCCTGTAGGATTTCATAGACTACTGACATATTGATTTTCTAAAAGCCTGCCTTCTTTGGCTATGAGAAAACTGAGAACAAAATCAAGACATTGATTTTTAATTTTTCAATTATCATGCCATTGGGACACTGTTGCAAAATTTTGCAATTCCTTCTTTAAGTGGCTTTCTTCTTTTTAGATAAGATTTAAGCAGCTTTCCTTATCTAGGAAAGCCAGGGTGTGACTCTCTCTATAAAAAGAAAAAGACTTGTTTTTAGCAAGTTCTGTTTTGTTTTTAAGAATTTTATTAATAAGTCTACAGGTTTCTCTAGATACCTAGATAGTATGTGATTTTCACAGATGATTCTGGCCTTAATGAGCAGGCATCATTAAATGTTTTTACTACTGAAAGCTGATTTATCAGTGTATTTTATTTTCAGATTTTAACAAAAGTAGCATTTTGTTCATGTGGAAAGGTAACATGGAAAAAGAAGCATGAATGATTCATTTATCTTTATATCAATACTAAAGAATCCTAACTCCAGTCCTAGCTCCAGTCTGGGCCTCATTAACCAACCAGTTGCCTTGAGGCGGGGCTAATTTGGAAGGTGGCCAAGATAGCGTTTTATGAAGAAGCTAAAATCAATAGAAAGTTTCTTTGGTATGTCAAGTAAAATCAGAGAGGAGAAAGACCAGAACAAAGTACAAGGTAGACAATACAGAGGTTCAGTGGGGGTGTCCAGGCTCAGCCCTGGCAAAACAGCTGTGGACACTGAGCAAACTCACAATTGGATTAAACCCTGTGAATCTGAGAGATCTTATTCATTACCAGCTTTGCTAATAATTCAAAGAGAAAGGCAATCACAGGGCACAGAGGAAGTAGAAAGAGATGTGGGACCTCCTGTGTGGTTCCCAAGTTCCTGTTTTGAGACATTATCTCTGTCTTCAAAAAATAAATGAGGTCCTTAAGTGAGATTTTGGAGGTGTTTCTTGCAATAAAGGGGCTTTAAGTTGTTACAGATCTCCACTTTATAACCCAGATAACTGTACAGCTTATATGGCCATCTCCATGAAGCAGTGTGTCATAGGCTGAGTCTGTTTAGTATAAGTAATTCTTTAGTGAGCAACTTTCTACTAAGAACCTTCAATAGGTGAAATTCCTTCCCAAGAGCAACTAGCAGGAGGTCCACTTGAGGAGGAGATAGGCCTGTCGTCAGCCTCCTTTTCACTCCCGGGCACATCCTGAGTCTGTCCCGACAGCTTTATTGTCTTCCTTCCAACATGCTGTCAAGTTCTCAAGGCCTCTGCGTGCTGAGAGAGCAATTTTCAACCTATTTCATTTCATGATACAAATCTAAAACTCTGCGGCACTCCAAAAATATTGTTTTGCCAGTCTGACCAAAAAATAGGGATAATTTTGATTCATTCACACCTGACAGTTATTTTTGGGTTGGCTGTTGTCATTTTTTAATTTGACTATCTAAGGGAAAAGAGGTCAGTGCCCCGGACTAAATAGTCAGGTGTTGCATGTTGTAAAAATACTTGGAGCATATCAGTTGAAAATCGCTGTGCTAGGAGATGTTTATGGAACTGAGTAATCTGAGAAAGAAAATTGCTTTAAGAAGGTGTATTTCAATTGTTGACATGGTAAATAGGTTTATGGTATTTCCCACAAAAATATGTGACTTACAACAAATAAAAGATGAATACTAAGATTATGTAATGAACAATGCACTGATAAGAAAAAGGATAAGCAAGCCAGTAGAAAAATAACTAACAACGTGAAAAGGCAGTTCAATAGAAGAGGAAACATGAAAGGAAAACTGACGTGATGCTCACCTCAGCAGCACCAGGGAAACGCAAAGTTACAGAAGAGGGAGACGTGTCATGATTCACTGGTTAGGTTGACAGATTTTTTAAAAAGTTCACTTGACATGAATATCAGGTGTTAGTGATTTTGGGGAAACGGAATTCTTCACTGGGTAACGTTAATGATGTACATCCTCTAAGATACGGCGGGCCTGCTCTCTCCGTACAGAGGAGACCTGTATGCGGTTGTAGATTTTAACATTTTTGTAATAGTCAAAAACTGGAAGAAACCGTGTCTGTTTTTAAAAAATTGCTGGACATGTTATATCAAAAATGAATATTCTGTAGCAGTTAAAACGAATTGAGTTACAAAGAATAATGAAGCATTCAAGGAGGAAAGATACTCAAATATACAGTTTTGAAAGTTTTATATACAAAACTGTTCATACACACACACGGCACTCTTTCAGTATATCCATACTTTCAAAATTTCTTTTAAAGATTCAGAATCTGAAGTAAATACGAGAAAATATTAATAGGTGCAGAATATACACAGGGTGGGGCAAAAGTAGGTTTACAGTTGTATGTGAAACAGTTTATTCTTGTGTTATTATTTGTTAATTATTGTATTATTTTCTATACAAACAACTGTAAACCTACCCTGTATTGTGTGTACCAAGATCTATGTGTTTTTGCATTGTGAAATATTTTTATGTTGAAAAAATATTTCAGAATTGAAAGTATAAAACAGATTCTAAAAGAAAAACTCTCATTGCATATCAGAACTATATTAATTTAAAATGAAATCTCAGTTTCTAATGGAAATTTTACAGAAGTGTTTTTCTCCTTTATAGAGTTCATACCTTTATCTAATCGGCATGTTTTTGGGTTCAGTAGCCAAGCTATTAAAAATGAATAATGCTTTGGAATACTGATAAGGATGAGGTGAAATCTGCATTTAGAGTATTATGCACATATTTATATTAAATACTTCAGAAGCCTAGTATTTACAGAGTAGATAAAATTTCTACATAAAAATAGATTTTTTAAATTGGAATGAAAGCATATTAGCAGAAGAAAAACTAAAACATTCTGCTGCTCACATCAGAAAGCATTTTTGCTTTATAGATGTCTTTTTAACTAACTAAAATGAAAGCCAAGCAACTCACTTATAAAAACAGAACATGCAAATTAAAGATTCTAAATCTGAAGTGAGTTTATATATACTTCCTACAAAGTAAACTAATTTCCTTTATCAGGGCAAAATGTAGAATACCATAAATATTTTAATAAGATAAAGAGAAAAATAATCATTGCTCCAAGCAGGAAACAGCTGGCCCATTTCAGTTGAGAAGGGAACTACATTACTTTCTGAAAGTATACATATCTTGATGGCAGTAAGACCTAGAAAGCCTGGCTCATTAGCTGCAGTCCATCAGGGAGAACAGAATTTACATCAAACCATGCTTAACTGACCCTCCATTTCTGTTCTTAAAAAAAAAAAAAAAAAAGGGGGCTTAACTGGACAACGTAGAGATTAGTGGTCGCTTTTGTTTAACAAGAACCTAGGAGAAAACCCTGATAATGACCTCTGTTTTAGATTAGTGACACTTCTCCTGTATTGGTGTTTTTGATGCAAATAATGAAACATTAGCTAAGGATTAAACAAGGCTTAAAATTCCCCAATGTACACGACTGGTCTCCCGGGGTGTCCAGCCCACAGGCCGCATGCCGCTCAGGATGGCTGTGCTACCCAGCACAAAGCCATAAATTTATCTAAAAGATTAAGAGATTTTTTTCATTCGTGTTTGTGTATTTAATGTGTGGCCCAAGATAACTCTTCAGTGTGGCCCAGATGCGCCAGAAGTCTGGACACCACTGGAAACATTTCTACATTGTTGAAAGTCTTTCTAAAGCTGCCGCTTAATAAGAAAATATGTGGGCTCAACTGGCAACAAAAGGTGAAAGTTAGCTAGGACACTTGCCACACAGAGGCTAGATCTTTTTAAGAAAAGCCTCCCAGTTAAATCACTGTGCTAACAGCATGAGCTTTGGAATCAGACGCCAGGTTAAAATGCCACATGACCTCTGAAGTAGTCTGTCTTACCTGCAAATCACACCTGAAGGCTCCGGAATGAATTACAAATGTACAGGCAGTACAGAACAGAGGACCATGTTAAATTAACCATGAGGGTACCCTTGGTAAAATCCTCATGTAGAGGGAAACACTGTACAGGAAAAACAACTCAGTTTCTTCAGCAAGTAGATTGCATTATAATGAGAAGAGCAAGGAGAAAGAAAGGAAGGGGAAGCCTGTATCTTAAGACACTAAAGAGACATTAATCTGTTGGTGTAAGTCAGGGATTGATGAACCGTGGTCTCTGGGCCAGATCTGGCCTGCCACCTGCTTTTGTAAATAAAGGTTTTTTGGGACCCAGCCATTCCTATTCATTTATGCCTTGTTTACGGCTGTTTTTGTACTAAAACAACAGAGTTGAGTAGTTCCAACAGAGGCCATATGCTCTGAAAAGTGTCAAAGATTTACTATCTGGCTCTTTACAAAAATGGTTTGCCAGTTCCTGCTATATATGAATCGCATTTGTAACCTGATTTACAAACCAGATAATATAATCAATTATGAGACAGTTGGGGAAAGCTGTGCACTGTATGATGACACTGAGGAATTATTTTTGTTAGGTGTGATATTATTCCAGTACTGTTTTCAGATGTCCTTAGCTTTTAGAAATAAATATATAAATAGTTAAGGATTAAATAAAAATAACAGCCCTTTTATGTGTCAGATTTTCCCTTCTTAAAATATTGACAACAATAGTACTATCAGTTACAGTTTTTGTGGGTCTCATTAAATAATCTATATTTTCATTTAGCAAAATTTACATGGTAAGTGCCCATTGGCTATTAGCTGCTGTTACTGTTACTGTTTAACAAGATATATAGCTTAAAATACAAAAGTCCACTGAATTTAATATGCATTTATGAAAAATTAATGATATTAGAACCATTTTCAAGAAGAGTTTTCCAGGTATTATGTTTGACAACTGATGGTCCCTAAACCATATTCTGTAGAAGACAGGTATGGGTAACCACAAAGATTTTTGTTTTACTCAAGGAACGTAAGTTTGTAATGTTCATCCCCCTTTCAGCATAAATCTTGGACAGATATTTAAGAGACACTTTGAAGAGATACCAAAATTAGACTGGTTGTGATGTCTGAATGTCGTTGCGTGACTGTGGCATTGAGCACCTGGAGATGGTTGAAAGATCTGTCATTGGAGAGCATGAAATAAATTATGCTTGTTTATAATTCTGCATTTGCATGATAACATTTTAAATTCTTAAAATTCCAAACCCAAACTTTGACTTAGGATGCTGGATGGGACAGAATAAGCCACTGTGGGCATTCTTTCTCCCCTGCTGATTAAACTAAAAACACTGAAAAATACAAAAATCTGAGGACTCTGAAGTTTTAAAAAATTGCATGTAAATTGTTGAGGACAAAATTTGAACAAAAACACCAAATGCAATATGTTTCCCATTTTTTGCCTCTTTGCTCTCTGGGATAGATGCTCTGTGGTCAGTGCCATTCAAGGAACTGTACAGTGCCTGAGGGCAGCAAAAGCCTGGACAGAACCATCTCTCTGGCAACTGGACTGGGATGCAGCGTTTCTGAGCTGGAGGGTACGCAGGAGTCTTTGCGATGTTTGTTTCTGTTTTCTCGCCAGTCCCTTCAGTAGTGATCAGAGTCATGCACCTATGCGCCCGCAGCAAGAATGGTGAAAACTTAGAGAAATCTACTTTCCCTGGCAAGAAGTGAGACAAAGCAGGAGAGGAATGGGGATGGGAGTGGGGGACAAACATAAATTCTGACTCTTTTAGACTTTACGTGTCCTGGGTTTGGGTTTTCTTTTTCCTGTGTCTGAGGTGATGAGATGATTAAAAAAAGAATTACATAGCTTTTTAGAAACCTGGACTTAAAATGCTTTGTGGTTGAATGCCATAGGATGACTATTTAAAATAAATCACCATCATAGTATTTCTGAGGCGTATAGTTTCCATTTAGATGGTTTTGCTGAGAAGTTAACACTGGATCAGTAACTGAATGTTTTGCTTTATTTTTTTGTAACAGGAAAATTTCATTAAATCAATTAAAGATTCCTTATTTTGCAAAATTTTCTGTATTATCATATAATTCTTATTAAATGTTTAGCAATTTTAATTACTCGTTTTCTGTTTCAGTTCAAAGCCATAGGCCTGTTCAGAAAAAACAACCCAGGAGAAAGCTCTAAAGATGTAGGCCGACTATTCTTTTTAAACTTGATCAAAGAACAAGTGGCCCTGGCCACTGTGGCTCACTGGCTTAGGTTAGAGTGTCGTCCCGTAACCAAAAGGTTGGGGGTTCCATCCCCAGTCCAGGCACTGTAGGAGGAAATTAATCAGTGTTCCTCTCTCACATGGACATTTCTTTCGCTCTCCCTCTCTCTCAATTTAAAAAAAAAAAAAAAAGCAATGAAAAAAATGTCCTCATATGGGGATAAATAAATAAAAATCTATTAAAAAACAAATGGTTTAAAATAACCATTTCAGTCTCTGTCTAGGGGGCATAATCAAAGATAAAGACCAGGATGAATTATCACTGAAGGCCACACATTCCTATGCATTGTACTTGTGTTACAATGGTCCCCATGTTCTAATTTCAGGTGCTATACCAGAGGAAGCTATGACAGTACAACTCAAAATATAAAAATGAATGTATTATTGTTTTAAAGGATGAGCTGACATTAAGTAATCATTCGTTTACTCATGATTTGCTCAAGGACGAAGGCAGAGATGTGACAGAATTGGTAAAATGGGTGGAAAGAGAACACAGTGCCATTCGGAAGCCCTGGGTCCTGTTCTAGCTTAACTAGTTTAGTAGCTTTGGAAAATCTCCTCTTCCGAGCATAATTCTAAAGTCAAATGCAGTTGTTGTTTAGAGGTTCTGTTTCTTTCTTTCTTTGTTTGTTTGTTTTAATTCCTAAGCAGTTGAGTCAGACTCAGAGTGGCAGTCAAGCCAGCAGGTGTTTTATGATACTCTCCAGAGTGCATCATAATCACTCCACTTCGGGCCACTGTGCCACTTCAGTTTGGAAAGTGCCTCAGGGGTCACACGAAGTAGATCCCACACAAAGCATGGCGACATTACTGATGCTTGTGTGAGTAGCTCGGGAATTTGTGTTTGCCTTTCTCTTGACGCAATCATTATGTATAGCTTTTAGAATCATGATATTAATAATTCTTAAGGGTAGAACTCATGATGATAAAACATGTTCTAAAGTTTAGATGTGGAGTTCTTGAATATTTTTATACCTGCAAACAAAGGCTCTCTGTCCACACTGAAATGTCACCGTAAAATGTCTTTCAAAGCCTTCAAAACATAACTGAAGCCTTCTGTCAAGGCGTAGTGAATTGGGTTTAATTTCCTCCCTCTTGAAAATACAGATGACTTCTTCCTCTAGAAAACTGATTAAAATTTCTAAGCTCTTTAAATTTCTGCTTATTCAGAAGTTTGCATTGTAAATTAAAATCTTACGTTAAACAATTATGTAGTGAATGCAAAACATTAAATAAATACATAGTCAATGATCAGTAATTTGATATGCTTTTTATTCCAAAATTGAAATTATGTTGAATATATCAGAATATATTTATTAACAGTGACCATGCCTGAATCTATCCCCCTGTCACATGTTGAAGAAAGAAGTTAAAGGCAGTGGTTTTATATTTTATAATATATTTACATTATATGGATTTAGTATTATATGTGTTTATATTATATTGATAAGAGAAAATAAAAGAGTCCAAGATCTCTTGCCCTAGCCCCCTGGAAAAAACATCAGTACAAATAGCTTTAGGACTTATAACTACTTAACCTACAAGGAATAAAATAGTCTAAATTTTAAAATATATGTGAAGTTAATCTCTAAATCATGAAGGTAGGTTTATGGCTCCAAATTTTCAGAAAGTCTAATTCATTTTTTCCTATTCACTGGGAACCAAGTGAAGCAGGCAAGAATTCGTACTCTCGGTCTTTGAGTTTTGTTTTGTTTTCCGAGGTCACCTACTGATGGACACTTTTGATGGACTCATCCTTTGGTGGGTGCCTCAGTTCCAAAATTCCACCTTGTATAGGCAACAGCCTTGTCCTCTGTCGTGTGTAAAACCCAAGATGGTGGTCAGCAAGGACTGGCAAAATCTCCTGGTGGGACGGCTTCAGCACCGTCAAACGGATCATCTCCTTGTGTTCAGTCTTCTTATTTCTCACTCCCAAAGATGATCCTTCTTCTTTGACCTTAGCCTGTTATATGTCAAGTGAACTTCTCAGGTTCTTCCTTCATTATTTATTCATTTTTCTATAATATGGCTTCTCTAGTTTATTACCTTCAATGTGGATTTCAATTTTCCTTTCGGAATTTTGTCTTATAACTTTTCCTCATTTCACCACATTCCATTTTTATTTCATTGTGTGTATGCTTTTTATAATTCAGTATGTTGTATTTTTATCTTTTATTGGCTTCCACCTTTTTATAATGGACATGTATCCTTTAATGCCACCTGTTTAAGCATCTTCTGTCTACTTACTCTGTTTCTTTACTAAGTCATTTCCTCTTCCTGCTTGTATTTAGGATACTATTTCTTTTCTGTGTCACCTACCTGGTTTTCATTGGATCTGTGCTTTTGTTTGTTTAATTGGCTTTTCCTTTTTCCTTATCTTCTAATGAGAAAATTAGCATTGGATCTGACAGGGATTGCCCCACAAATGCCCAAGTCATTAACCCCTGTCCCTGGTCATTATGCGCTTAGGTAACAGTGGAAAAACCCATTTCACTCTTCTGCTGGAGAGCAGATTGTAACGCTTCTGTCCAGTGCCTTTCTGTTGACCCTGGCTGGAACCCTGTGGTCTTGGTCAGTGCGCTTTGATGGGTTTGTGGAACGTAGTAACGCTAGAGTGCTGAACACTGACAGTCCAGAGCTTTTGCGGCCTCTTGTCCTGTACACAGCATCCATGCTTCTGGATCCCCACCCTGTTAGGCAAGCACAAGAGACCTGGGGGTGGGGGGTACAGATTATGAATTATGTTCCTCTGTCCAGCTCAGTCAGCCTCTCGTTTAGGGTTTCTTTTGCCTTCATAGATTCTTTAGTGAGGAACTGGAGGAATCTTGGGGAATTAATTTTTAAGAAGAATTCCTATCACATTTAAGGGTCCTGTGCTCTTTTACTAGCAGTAGAAAGGAGAGAACATTTCCTTATTTAATTTTGGTGAGTTGATGAAAAATGTGCTTAAATAAAAGAACCAGTGCTGCGCTCTGCAAGTTCCGAAGCCGTGTGCGAAGTCACTGTGCACACGCAGGGGCACGCAGCCGGGGCGGGGCCAGGTGTGCAGCTGCTGCGCCACAGCGGAACTTTGCTTTAGACTGTGGTTAACTCAAGAGAAGTTTTCAGGAAGGACAGAAAATAAAGCCAGTTCTTTCCTCTGTATTTGGCTATGCTAGCAATAAAATGTCAATTAAATATGATTACTTCTTTTTCCCATAAGCATTAGAATGTATTGCTACAGTTTTATTGGCTGTCATGATAAGATCTGTCAGTACTGAAAGAAATCATCAGTCAGTCATTTCAGTATCGTAAGAAAATTACATAATTATTTTAATAATATATCTTTTCCTAATTGTTTTTGTTTCCTGTGCCAAGTAAAATCATATTTTTTCTGAACAATTTTCTGATGCAATTAAAACCCAGTGCCTTCTGTGAAGTCTTCTCTAATCTCCATGAGCAAGGAGCACCCCAGTCCTTCCTACTGCTCTCTCTGTATGACAGATAGGAGCACATTTTATTGGAGATAGTTATAATCAAGCATTGTTTTGCGTGTCTTTTTCTTTGTACCAAATTTAGTAAAAATATCTTACCCGTTGTTGTATTTTTCTAACTTGCCTATAAAAAAATAAATGTGTGTATTAAATGAGGGTTTTTTCACTTTAAATAGAAATGAAGCAAACCATAATCCTCAACTCTCACCGACCCTGAATCACACACCACTTGTTTTCTGAGCTATGATTCACTCAGAATTAAAAAGAAGAAAATTAAAGAAAAGAACATTGGAATCTACATCTCCTACCTACATCTACTTTATGCAGAAATCCTTTGAATGCCTAAAAAGTATGATTTCAAGGAAAAAGACTAATGTGTGACTATACTATCCTGAAAATCTGGAGATACACAGGCACATACTTGGTACTTTAAAAAGTACTTATTGAAGGATATAGAAAGAAATGGATTGACACCAAAAGCAAAAGTAAACAAGTGGGACTATATCAAACTAAGAAGCTTTTGTACAGCAAAGGAATACCATCAACAAAATGAAAAGGAAACCTGTGGAATGGAATAGAATATTTACTATTCTGTTGCAAATCATATATATGATAAAGGGTTAACATTTAAAAGAGATAAAGAATTCATACAATTGCAAAAAACAAATCTAATTAAAGAATGGGGAAAGGAACTACAGAGACTTTTTTCCAAAGACATACAAATGGCTAATGTGTACATGAAAAAGTGCTCAACATCACTAATAATAAGGGGAAAGGTAAATCAAAAACATGATGAGGGATATCTTCTCAAACCTCTTAGAATGTCTGTCATTAAAAAGGCCAGAGATAACAAGGTTTGGCAAAGTTTGATATGCATAAAATGGAACTTTTGTGTGCTGTTGATAGGAATGTAAATTGGGGCAGCTACTTATGGAAGTTCCTCAAAAACTTAAAAACAGAACAACCATATGATTCAGCCATTCTAATTCTGGGTATATAAGGCCTGTCTGGAGAAACTCCAGCCATTTTTTGTGCCACATCGATGTAACCTGGCAGCCAAGGAGAGTGGACTGGAATGTGCATGCAAGAACAATGATGATCCGGCCAAGATGGAGGCGTAGGCAGATGCACTGTGCCTCTTCTCACAACCAAAATTAAGGACAACAAAGATTTAGAAACAAGAAAACAACCAGAACTCAGAAAATCAAACTGTTTGGAAGTCCAACAACAATTCATCCAGACTGGTAAGAGGGGCGGAGTCGTGGCAGGAAAAAGCGGAGGTGCGGACCAGGCACGCAGGCAGCAGCGGCTGGCAGCCCCCAGGTGCACAGGCGGTGACTAGCAGACCCTGGGCACGGGGTGGCAGCTGTGCAGACCCAGTGAGGCTGCACAAGGCGGCGGGCTGACCGGGTGGTCCCACATTCACGCGCAGATAATCCAGGCAAAGGGGAAGCGGTGAAAGGAACTGGAATCTGAGAGAGAGTAAAGCAACCGCCATTATCTCCTCTCAGACCCCGCCCCCATATACAGCGTCACTACCCAGCGACTGGGCTGTCCCGCCCTGGGGAACACCTGAGGCTCCACCCCTCACTACGTAACAGCCCCGACTAGACAAAACAAACAAACAAACAAAAAAACCCAGAAATGAAAATGGCTCAAACCGGAGAACAAATCAAAGCCCCAGAGCCAATTTATCTAAGCGATGAAGAGATTGCCAACCTATCAGATGCACAATTCAAAACCCTGGTAATCAGGATGCTTACAGAATTGGTTGATTTTGCTCACAAATTAGATGAAAAAATG
>PVKU01005642.1:0-119210 GCA_004027475.1 Anoura caudifer | reverse complement strand
AGAAATCCGCTGACAGTCTGATTGGAACTCCTTTGTAGGTGACTGTCCCCTTGTCCCTTGCTGCTTCTAGAATTCTCTCCTTCATTTGAATCTTGGGTAATGTAATTATAATGTGCCTTGGTGTGTTCCTCCTCAGGTCCAACTTCTTTGGGACTCTCTGAGCTTCCTGGACTTCCTGGAAGACTATTTCCTTTGCCAGCTTGGGGAAGTTCTCCTTTATTATTTGTTCAAATAAGTTTTCCACTTGTTTCTCTTCTTCTTCCCCTTCTGGTACCCCTATAATTCGGATGTTGGGACGTTTAAAGATGTCTTGGAGGTTCCTAAGCCTCTCCTCATTTTTTTGAATTCTCGTTTCTTCCTCGTTTTTTGTTTGGTTGTTTCTTTCTTCCTTCTGGTCCACTCCATTGATTTGAGTCCCAGTTTTCCTCCCATCTCTGTTGGTTCCTCATGCATCTTTCTTCATTTCACTTATTGTAGCCTTCATTTTCTCATCTAATTTGTGAGCAAAATCAACCAATTCTGTGAGCATCCTGATCACCAGGGCTTTGAACTGTGCATCTGATAGGTTGGCAATATCTTCGTCACTAAGATAAATTGGCTCTGGGGCTTTGATTTGTTCTCCGGTTTGAGCCATTTTCATTTCTGTTTTTTTTTTTCTTTGTTTGTTTGTTTTGTCTAGTCGCGGCTGTTACGTAGTGAGGGGTGGAGCCTCAGGTGTTCCCCAGGGTGGGACAGCCCAGTCGCTGGGTAGTGACGCTGTATGTGGGGGCGGGGTCTGAGAGGAGATAATGGCGCTTGCTTTACTCACTCTCAGATTCTAGTTCCTTTCACCGCTTCCCCTTTGCCTGGATTATCTGCTCGTGAATGTGGGACCACCTGGTCAGCCAGCTGCCTTGTGAGGCCTCACTGGTTCTGCACAGTTGCCACCCCGTGCCCGGGGTCTGATAGTCGCCGCCTGTGCACCTGGGGGCTGCCAGCCGCTGCTGCCTGCGTGCCCGGTCAGTGCCTCTGCTTTTTCCTGCCACGACTCCGCCCCTCTTACCGGTCTGGATGAATCGTTCTTCGACTTCCAAACAGTTTGATTTTCTGAGTTCTGGTTGTTTTCTTGTTTCTAAATCTTTGTTGTCCTTAATTTTGGTTGTGAGAAGAGGCACAGTGCGTCTGCCTATGCCTCCATCTTGGCTGGAAGTAGCTAGTCTGATATTAAAGTTGCTTTTGAAAAGAGGCTCCTCCTGAACTTTGATTCAGGAGTCTGGTCTTCAGACTTTATGGAGAGAACTCAGGTTTGGGGTCTGCTTCGCTCTAGCAGGGCAGAGCCTTGGAGTGGGAAGGTATCAAAATTATCTATCTGAGTCTGCAGCAAAGACAACGTTCACTTTTGATGACATTTCCAAGAGCCATTCTTTTCCCTGAGTCAGGAGCTGAGTCATAAATATCTCAACCTCTTCTCGATGACACAAAGGGTAGTATGGTATGGGAAAAAAACAACCAACCAAAAACACTACCACAAATCCAAAGGCTTCAGACCTGACTACTAATATTGTTAAAATTTACTGAGCACTTATTATGTGCCAAGTATTAAGCATGTCCTTGTATTATCTCTTTTAACCTTCAATAGACTGCAGCAATGTAGTTACTATTAAAATACCCATGGTACACATCAGAGAAGGCTAGGCAAGTTATAGATGAGCCTGTGGTCACAGCTGGAGTAGGTGATGGGCCAGGATTCAAATCCAGGCACGCCAGTGCCTGATACAGATTCCCATCCACTCTGTTTTCACGTACTCCGTGCTCTCGGGCCACTTCACCCCACAGAACTCAGGAAGACCAGGGCAAGGGGGAAATAGCTGCCTTGGCAATCAAAGCATGTAGGTTGTCAGAGGGTGTCAGCATCCCTCTTCAGTCACTGCTAAAAGGCAGTCCATGGGCATTCTTGGGTTGGGTTGTGGTGTGCGTGTATGTAGATTGAGGGTGGCAGTGGTGACGGAATGAGGTATGTGCCAGATATATTGTGAAGTAGCATTTGACTTTGGGAGCCTCAATTCTCTGGTCTGGACTTGTTGTTTTGTTTTAGCACTTTCCCTTCCTGTCTCCAGGAGTCCTGGACTGTAGGTCCACCAGACCCGTGTTCAGCCCTTTTCATGGTGAGGCACACACGGAAAACGACAAATGAAAACTTCATATGGGGGGTGGTGCAGCTGCCCTTGTGTCTGCCACCCAGTCACCCAGCTGGGGAAGCCCATGCATCCTGGTGTTAGTGCAGTGGTTGACTGGACACATCACTGGGTCCACCCCTAGTACAAAGGGAGACATTGTGATATAATAATTCTCACAACTCACGGAATCGTGAGAGTTAACCAGTCAAAATACACATGCCCTGCATTTTGGGAACACGAGTTTTTGAGAGTGAGAAATATTTTGGGGCAGGAGACTTTTCCCAGCACCTGTTGTCATTTGGAGTGGCTTCTCCACCCTGCAGTGGGAGGTGAGAGGTGAGGACTAGCATGCTTCAGGGACAGGGAGCCGTGAGATAAGGAAGGAGGCTTGGGGAGAGAGCAAAGAACAGAGCGAAGAGAAACAGACAGGAAGAGAGGAGCGTTTCATGGCTGCAGTCTTTTTTTAATGGGACTAAGGGGGAATGCTTGATCACAAACCCAGGAAGTGGCTGTGAACGGCACTATTTTCTACCTTATCTGCAGGCAGCTCTGGCCAGATAAGGGTGTCACTGTGATTTCTCACTTTTGGCTGCTGTGGCTGTGCAGCTGTCCAACCCCCAGCCCGTGTCTGCGGACAAGCTTTCCTGGGCTTTCTCAGAAATCTAAGTGGTTGGTGCAGGGATTCAGACCTTGGGAACTGAGCCGCTGAGAGGTGAGATCCCGCCTGGTAAGATGCACATTTCTCCATAGCTTGGTGGAAAAAGTGTTCCCTTGGAGGGGTCCCACGATCTCATCCTTCATCTATAAACTGGATGTGGTAATTTCTTCCCAGGCCACCTTCCAGAATTGCCAAAGGCAATCCAGTCTCCACCAAAGAGCTCTGAACACAATTTCAGATTGGGAAGGGAGCCTGTGTGGAGGTCAGCTGGTCTGTCCCTTCACTTCCATGCAAGGCGATGTGCCCTTAAGCGACTTGACACTACTGATCACAAATCATATTGTGAAGCTCTTTGGCATGGGCTCTCCACAGCCTCCTTCACTCTTGCAGTTGGGAAGTCCTCATTCACATTCAACCTAAAATTTGCCTATTGCAGTAGGAGCTGTTACCTTTCTTTACTTTTGATATAGATGGAAAAAAGCAAGTTCAGTGCCCCACAGTAGCATGTCCCTTTGTGTCCTAAGGACCAGGCAGAGTGCCTCCCACAGACTTCTCTCCCTTTGAGCAGGGGCCCTGCCCTGAGGTCCTTTTAACTCACTTCCCAATCTCATTTTCTTTCCTTCAATCACTTGGACTGTTCTTTGTGGAAGTTGAGGTTCCAGGCCCTCAAATTCTGTCATACCCTGTGGCCCAGGTGTGGGGACATACCTGCCCACTCCTGGGAGAGGAGAGGCGTGGTGGAGTACTTCCTGTGGCCAGCAGTTGGTGGTGGGGGGAGGCTGGGGCATTTTGGCCACTGTGTCGCTGGTGATGGACTTAAGACAGTCCTAGTGGCAGTCCCTGGCCAGATTTAGTCTGGCCTTTGGTTGCTGGAAGCCTGCGGTGATCCTTGCTGATCAGCTTTACTGTTCCAACTTGATGCAGGCAGACTCTGGGGCATGGCCCAGATAGGCTGAACTCAGAGAGTGCCAACATCTGCCTATGGAAGGCATTTGATATGTGCTTCAATAACTGCTCAGATAGCAGCCTGAGGTCAGCAGAAGAGTGCCTGAGGAACAGAATTCCAGGGTGCTGGTTCTGGGCTTTGACAGACAGTGTGACTTGGACAAGTTTAATTTGCAAATCATATAAGGGATGATGATGATGATTTTATGAATATTATCATTCAACTCACTGAACAAACTTCTCTGTCTCCTTGGGCAGAAACAAAGGGAAGCATAGAAAGTGCTTGTGTCAGATTGCCCGTTCCCTTCAGGACATGGCCTTTTGGTGGGGGAGCCCCGGAGCTTGGTGAAGTTCGTTGCCTTGTCTGGCTGGGCCTGGAAGGGTCCGGCTGGTTGAGGTGCCCGTGTCAGAGGGGAACTCAGCTACCATTTATCAACGAGCATTGTGAGTGTTTTGCCAGGCTGTTTGAGGGGAGACTGTCTTGAAAACTCTCTGGGGCTCCAGAAATGGGTCTGACACTGGTCCTGTACTCCAGAATTCCCCGGGGACAATCCTGTTTTCATCCCACGGTTGTTTGTTGGGCTGCTCCATATCAGGCACGGTGCTGGGTTCAGGGTACTATGGCAAGCTAGGCAGATGTTGTCTCTGCTCTCGTGGAAACTGTACTCGGAAGGGGGGACTTGTAGGCATCTGAATTTCCCGAAATTGGGTATGAAATTACCTGTGTTTGTGCATGTTTTCCCCCCTTGGGGAAAGTGTTTGTATCTTTGATAAGATTTTAAAAGTGGTCCAGGACTCTTCAAAAGAAGTTAAGAACGATCGTCTGGTGGGAAAGACAGGCGGTTTGAGTGGAACAGTAACTGCAGGGTGGGAAGTATCACGGCGGGCGTGACCAATGGGGTGACTCTTGTCAGCAGGGCTGTCTGGGGAAGGCTGAGTGGAGATGGATGGACTGGACCTGATTCTCCGATGATGGGAGAGTGCGGTTTAGTCCCTTAAGTCTTGGAAAAACCATTCACACTGTGGTCTGTGGGAACAGCGCCCCTTGTGGTTGAATAGTGTACAGTCTGTGTGCCATATATGGTGGCTCTGACTTGGTTGAGGGAGAAGAACCATCCTCATGTGGGTAAGTGGTGGCTGTCTTGAGCAAGTCATCCCAATTGTTCCTTTGTCATATGATGCCTATGGAATAAAAGACCTACAGAAGAAACACCAACAAAAACTCAGTAATATCACTGCCTCTGGAGCAACCTCTGTGTGCAAATAGCTTCGATCTTCTTATTTTTCCATTTAATTGCTTGAAATCCTCAGATGCCTTATTAAAGGAAGCTCAGAGTCTCTCATTACCCCTTGAATTGTTCCAAACCCCAGGGCTTGCTTACTTAGCACAAAGGATGGCCTCTCTTTATTGGAGACTGGCTGAGGAGGGAATCGGAGTATGGTCAGTCTTCTAGTGATGTGGTTTCTCACTGGCCTACGGTGTGACCAAGAGAGCATAGCTCTGTACCATTCTCGGGCGAGGCTGCAGCTCAAGTCTGGCTTTTGTGGCTGCAGGATCTCAGGCTCTCTCGGCTCACCCTCACTTGCTCAGATGTCTTCCAGGGATGAAGTTGTCAACAGCATTATTGATTAAGGTCTGGCTTCCAAGTCTACCCCTTCACCAGCCTGGAACATTGATCCAGGCTGGTGAAGGGGTCTGATCCAGGCCCCTTCTCCTCTGTGACTCCCTGCCCTTGAGAGGGGCTGCTTCTTTCTCAAACCGTCAGAAGGCAGAGGTTTTCTTAAATCTCCATCTCTCTTTGAAGAACATCCCCTTCAGGGATATGTACTATGACATGACTGGTGACTTCTTTCACTGAAGAAAAAGAAATGGCCCAAGAGCAGTGTCTGGTAGGCAGTCATCTGATGGCTGTCTGTCCACGGACAGGCTTTATAGGCAAGGCAGTGCAACGGGAAGATCATGAACTTTAGACTAAGAAGCTGGATGAGGATGCTGTGCCAGGTCTGTGACCTTGGGCAGTTCACTGAGCCCTTTTGGAGCTTTAGTTTCTTCTCTGAAATCTTTAGGTATTGCCTACCTCAGAGGGTTGTTACCCAGATTAAATAATATGATACACATTAAGCACCTAGCACTGTGCCTGGCATAGTGGTAGTAAGAGAAGAGGAAGAGGAGGAGGGGGAGAAGGAAAGGAAACTGGACAGGTGGCTAGAATGGGGGGAACTGTAGGAGGGAGCTAGCCAGCACCCAAGATCACCCTGCTGCACTCCTGTTTTATGCACCAGAAGCCACACCCCTTTCCTCATTTTCCTCAAAAGCAGAGGAACTGGTTACCAGGGCTTTCCCTCAGCTCTAGGCAGCACAGGTGCTACCTTCTCACTGGGCGCTTTTACTTCCCAGCTCTCTCAGTGGATGGGATTCCTTTGATATCCTGAGCTAGTTCTCTCCGTGGGGCCTCATCATCCCCAGGCTCCAGGCAGCCCAAATGCATCCCTTACCTTCTCCCCACCAGACCTGCCCTGGGAGTCCCAGCCTTCCTCCCATTCAGCTTCCTCCTGCACAGCTGGCTGGTCCTTCCTACCTGAGCCTTGTGGGACTTGGTGATCCTCGGCCTACTTTCCTTTAGCCCAGTTCTGCAAAGGGTCATTGCAGGGGACGAGGGAGCTCTTTTATCAGCCTCAGGTCCTCCAGCGAGGTGTCCTATTGGATTGGGGCCTCTGGCCAAGGGACGACCCCAGGAACTTAGCAACAGTCGTCAGGCATGTGTTCTAGGCTCTGGTTACCCTGAATCCTGGCCATGACCTGGAGTGTGCTTCAATGAAACTTGACATTTGTATATTGAGCTCTTCGTGGCATCTGCTGGGCAAAGAAAGAGTGATGCTCTATGGCTGTGACATTCCCAGTAGAGACAGAGGGACTCAGATGCTCTGTGCCTCTCTAGGGGCTGGCAAGCTGGACTTAAGCAGGGCGCTATCTTCACCCTTCAACAGAGGCTTGGTGCCTCTGTTTCTCAGGCTGTCTAGCCAAACCCTTTGATAATTAGATGGTAGTTCCAGCAGGTCTAGGGACGAGAGGAGGAGTACCATGCTCTTCTCTCACTTACATCAGCATTAGGTCTACCTACAAGTTGTACCACCTGAGCAAATTACCTCTCTTCCAGCAGGTTTCCTCAGCTGTCCAGCAGTGATAGTAAAGGTTGTTGGGGTAACACAGTGCCTGGCAGGTAGTAAGTGCTCAGTAAACATTTGTTCCTGTTGTTATTATTTGCTTGACAGCTCTTTTAATTTCCCCAAGCCTCCACACACCTCTTACTTAAAACTATAAACCTTATGGAACCTCTTGGTGGGAAATTACTCCCATTTGCCAGAGAAGTAGGTAGACTCGACTGAGGTGAGGCTGTCAGCCAGAGTCAGGTCAAGTCATATTTTCTGACTTCCAGGGAGGTTCCCTCCTGGAACCAAGAGGATAAATCCAGGGGTTTTACTGTCTCCAGGCAAAGCCCATGCTCAGGTTTCCCTTCGTTCCTCTTGGATATGTTGATTCCTTGGTGAGGATTTGAGGTAAAATCTTATTTCTTCCTCTGGGTCCTGCTCAAATGTTATTGACTATGTAAAGTAAACTGTTCAGCTCCTTGGGCTGCATGAATTCTCCTTGTCTTATATTTTGGACAAATATCTAATTTGGCACTTGATAGCATACAGTAACTCAATTGTAATTGACCAAGAACTCTGTGGAAAAAACAATGTCTTACACATCTTTGTATCCCAAGCAGGTCAGCATACTTGCTCCCTAAATATCTGTTGAATTAATGGTACTACTAACAGCACAGATAACTGCATCCCCATTTAGTCCTTATAACAACCCTATGAGCTAGGTTCTGTTAGTCTTCCCATTTTTTGGATGGGGTACTGAGGTTTAGAGGAGTTAGTAACTTGTCTGAGGTCACACAGCTGGAAAGATGCAGGACTGTGATTTGAAACTAGATCTTATTGTCTTCTCCAGACCTGAGCTCTTAACCCATTCTGGGTTCTCTTACACCCATTCATGTGGGGATTTTTCCTTCCAGTGCTCAACACCTACCCCAAAGGTTCCCAGAAGCTGGTGCAGGCCCACCTGCCAAGAGGAAGAAGTAAGAGGACATTGGAATTGTGAGCTGAGTTGGAGAAGAACTTGAGTGAGGCTCACTGCCTCTGTATGAAGTTAAGAGGCCAGTGTCTTCAACTCCTCCCATGTGCCTTTCCCTATGCAGCCCCCTGGGTCAGCCCCACTCTTGTGCTTGTTGGACAGCCATTGAGAAATGGAATCTATTCTCTTGTAGTTGACCTTTTCCTGGGCCCTTAAGCCATCCGATCTTTGACATGCCCCTTCACCTGTAAGAGCTGAGGGGTATCTTTTCAGCAACACTCCTCATCACTTACTTCAGGTAAGTAGAAGTTGCCAGTGTTTAGCCAGGACCCAGAGTTAGGTCTCAGCAGCCGACTCCAGAGGGAAAGTTCTGCCTGGAAAACCAGTAGTAACGTCGGTGGGCCAGGAACTGTGGGCATATAAACAACAGGGAGCTCGAGCTTCCTGGGTCAGGGGGCTGCAAGTAAGTGACCTTTTCTGAAGGCTCTCAGAGGAGGTCACAGAACCATGTTTGGGCATGAGGACCACCATGGCATGTCTCTTAGTCCAGATTTCTAGTTAGTTCAAGGAAGAAACCCATGGCTCCTGTCCACTCAGGGCCCTCGTTGCAAAGTCTTAGGACTAGAAGGGATGTTAGAGATTAACCCAGAAAATACATAATATTCACCTTTCCTGTCCCCAGTCCTGTGCTCTTGGAGATGGCGGCTGTCACTAAGTGATGGCAGTGTACTCTCTGGAAAAGGCCTGGATGTAGCCTCAGAGCCCTTTAATGCCTGGGGACCCAAGCAGTCATGGTATTGGCCGCAGACTGCAAGGAGGACTTTTGGCTTTTAGCTCAGGTGTCTTTACACAGTTCCTTCTTGTGCCTGTGGGGATGGGGGATAGGGAGCTTCTGCAATCCTGCCTGGGAAATAGAGGAGTGTCTGCTTTTATCTGGACATCACTGGCAGAAACCTGAGGAGTTGGGAAGGATACTAGATCAAAGATATGAAGTCGGGGTCTAGGCTTGATGTTGCTGTAAAGGAGACGAGTGGTCTAGGGCAAGGCTTGGTCTCCCCAGGCCTCAGTTGGCCTCAACTGTAAGACGAAGGGCTTAACAGGCCATCAGGGTCACCGTGGACCTTCTTTTGGAAGTGTGGCTTTGGACTGTTTCAGTGTGTTGGGGCATGTCATGGTGATTTCTGATCCCCGCTAAAAGGAAGCAGTCTTTGTGTGCCCTACACTACTGAGGGCAGAACTGTGATGGTCACACTGCTCTGTGGCAGACATTGGCAATGTGGACCCATGGGGACTTGTCGCAGCATTCTTTTCATGCCTTCTGGCAGGGCATCGAGGCAGCCACTGTGCATTGATCCAAGCTTGCAAGGGAAATAAGAATTATTTGCCATCAGTTATGGGCTGAATTTTGTCCCTCCAAAAAACTTATGAAGTCCCAACCCCCAGTACCTCAGAATGTGACTATTTTTGGAGATGGGGTCTTTATGAGTGGTGGTTAAGTTAAAAATGAGGTCATTGTGTGTGGGGGCTAATCTAACATGACTGGTGTCCTCATAAGAAGAGGAAACTTATACAGAAACATGTGCAGAAGGAAGATGATGTGAGGACACAGGGTGAAGATGATCATCTACAAGCCAAAGAGAGAGGACAAGAGTAGATTTTTAGTTGTGACCTTCAAAAGAAAGTCACCCTGCTGTCACCTGGAGTTTGGATGTCTAGCCTCCAGATTTACGAGAAATTAAGTCTCTGGTGGAAGTCCCCCAGGCTGTGGTATGTGGCTATGGCATCCCTGTCAGACTTGCATGCTGTCTCTTATGCACGTGGAACCTGGCAGGAGAGGAGCGAATAAAGAAAAACAATCAGAGCAGTTCACTTTGCCCTCCTCCCCTTTGCAGAAGCCTGGCCTTGAAGACTTAGTGAAGTTGGGAAAGTAGAACGTGGAGAGGTAGTCCCTCAGTTCTGTGGCCTTGGGTAAGTCCTTGAACTTCTCCAGATCCTATGTCCTCTTCTATAGAGTCAGACATTTTATATCGAAGCAGATGTTTTCAGATTGCTAATGCTTTAGAATTCTTTATTCAAACAAAATTTTAGGCAGGAATTTCATAAGTAAAACCTGGACAAACAAGAAGCTGTTCTGGTAGAGGTAGACGGGAGGGTGTCTTGGGCCTGTCTTTTATCCTCCGTTCCCTGGGCCCTTAGCATAGCTAGGCCCCCATCCGAGGTCAAATGTTCTGCAAATCTAAGTCCCTTGGAATATGGGACCCTTGAGAGAGGATCAGTGTCTTAATTAACTTCACGTAGTGCTGGGTACACAGGAGGCACTCAGTAAATGTGAACAGAAGGAAGAAGGAAGAAATGATAGATAAAGAAAAGAGCAGCAAGTTCTGCTCCAGCATTCCAGAGGGGAGGAGGGGCCGAGCCATTTACGTATCTTCAGGATGTTCAGTATTTTTTGCTTTGGGAAAGTCACCTGGAGCTCCTTAGCATCAGGCAGAGCCTGCTGGCTCTCCCAGAACTTTTTCTTGCCTTTTCCAGAAACTAAGGCCGCAAACTAAAACTAAATCTGACACTGGGGAAATGGACAGTGATTGGAATTAGAGTTAAATCTCCAACAAGGTTAGAGTGTTAAAATCTCTGTTTCAGACCAACTGGCGTCTGACTGGTGGAGAGTTAGTTACGAGGAGCAGTTGGAGGGCCTAGGAACCTGGGAGGCTCTCTTCTGGGCTCTCGCTAAGGGTTGGGCGTTTCACCTGCTAGATGGCGCTGTCCTCCAAGGAAAGACATCAGCCCTGCTCCAACGGGGGCTCGGTCAGGGCAGCAGGAACGGCTGAAGTTGAAAAGAATGAGGGGCAAGAGGTAGAGGGGAGGGATGGAAGAAACCCTTTCCCTGGCACCAACTCCCCTTTCTGTGGTGGTTCTGGTTCCCTTTACAGTTATTGTGCAGTGTGGGGGTGTTTCATGCACTGCATCTGAAAAGTCACAGGGCCTTTTGCTCTGAGCAAAAGTGAGTAAGAAATCTGTGTGTGTGTTTTGTGAGGAGGGGGCAGCGATGGTCACTGAAGTCCTGCCCCGAGGCTGCAACTTAACAAATGACACGTCCCATCCCTGGCCTTTGGCTTTGGCTTGCAAGAGATCAGTGGGAAAAAGAAACAGTCAGTCCTTTCTTCATCCTGCCTGCCAAGCTGGATGCCTCAGACTCCTGGTGGCTTTACTCGGAAGCCTTCTAGCTCTGCTGAAAACCACAGGGGCAACTTTTAAGGGCCAAGACTCCCTCTCCCTGGGCAATGTCAGTGTTAGACTGGCAGGCTGGCTGCAGGTCTGCCTGTGGGATCAGGACACAGCCTGCAAGGACTCCCACTCTATCAGGAGCCAGAAGGAAGGAAAACAAAGATAAGGGGGAGGGGAGGGGGTTGGAAACCAGGAGGGGACCTAAGAGGAGGGAGGGGAGGGCTGAGGAAATGCAGGAGACAAGGGAACAAAGAACGGAGGTGAAAGGTGAAGGGGGTTGGGGAGGGCGAGAGGGCCACGTGGGACCAGGTGTCCATAGAGAAAGGAAAGGGCCCCAGAGAGGAGCAGAGTGGAGGAGAGAGGAGGGACCGACCGGGGAAGCAGGGAGACAAGGAAGCTGGAGTGAAGCTTTCACGTCAGTGCTAAAGCTGAGAAACTGAAAAGGCAAGGAAAGGAGGCTCTGCTGGGCAAACAGGAAAACAGAGGGAGAGGAAGTCGAATAATTACAGAAAACCTGACCATGAGTCCAAAAGGAGGGGAAAACCGCTGAGATGGAGAAGGTGCAGAAGAGCAAGGCAGGAGGTAGTGGCGAGGAAGCTTAGAAGCGAAGAGTGGAGGCAAGGGAGGCAGAGAGCAGAGCTGGTCTAAGAAAGGGGGAAAAAGTCAGGAGATGGAACAAGCAAACAGCACACAATCAGGGAAAGAGCCATTAAAAGAATGCTTACCTTATAGTCGTAAAAACTGGAATGTGTGTGTTTTGGCCTGCGGCCATTGCCCAGGAAACACAGTGTGGCTTTTAAGCAAATTGTGGAGCGGTTGGGTCCACATGTTAGTAGCTTGCCCTGGTCTGCGGCTTTGAAATGCAGCTGCTCCTGCTCAGAGCTGCCCGCTTGCTGCCTAGCAGTCTGCCATCGGGGACATCGATGGAACCTGCAGTTCCTCCTGAGGATCATCCCTGCCCAGTTCATGGTGCTCCCAGCTCAGAAGCCCTAGCTTCTCTTCCAGGGCAATTGCTTCCCTTTGCAGGGTGGCTTGCTCACTGTCCCTTGAATCAGTAGTCCCACTGAGGATGTTTCTTGGTGGGATTGGTATGGAGCCTCTAAGCATGTTAAAGGCAACATAGGATGGAGGTTAGGGGAAGGGCTCCTGGAGTGTGATGGTCCTAGTTTTACCATTTTACCGTGTAAGCTAACATGTTCCTCAGTCTCTTTGAGCCTCAGCTACTCATCTGTAAAGATGGGCTCATAACCACACCTATTGGATAGGGTTCTGATGGGCTCGAATGAGATGATCCCTGTGGCTAGCAGAGTGATTAGCTCACATTGAGACTCACTAAATTGTTATTTTGGTATAATTATTAAGGACCAGATATGTGTGTGTGTGTGTGTGTGTGTGTGTGTGTGTGTTGGGAGGCTCAGTCCTTGAGTGGAGAGTAAGGGGCTTAAATTTGAAAGTATTTTAGCAAGGGGGTGATCTGTACAAATCATCGTTTGGGAGGAAAGGCCCGGCAGTGACGTGTGGCCCACTCTGGGGAGAGAGGCGACCACTTCGGTGGCCGGAGCATGCATGCCGGAGCCGGTGCCTGCACGAAGAGTGGGGGCAGCTGAAAAATTGAAAGGGTGTTTGGACAAGCAGACCAAAGACAAAGCCCTTCATGACTATGGATACACAGGTGGAGAGAGAGGGACATTTGAGTGTGACTCCAAGATTTGGGGCCAAGAATGGGGTCAGAGGGAGCTCTCCAGCCAGGAATAACTTTGTACATTTTAAAGGATTATAAAAAAACAAAAACAGAGAAGGACATGTGACAGAGACAGTATGTGGCCTTCAAAGCCTAAGATATTTACAATTTGCCAGACCCTTCACCTCTGGCCTGGCTTAGGCTATCAGAGGACCCTGCCCCAGAAATGGGACAGCCTGGGGGCATTTTGGACGGCGTGCAATGTCCCATGGAATCTCGGAACATTGAGACTAAAGCTGGAAGGAAGTTTATGTGAATACTACACCAATTTAAGAGTCACATTCATTCCACATCTTTTTTTCTTTTTTTTGTGTATGGGCTCAGAAGGTAGACCTGGCTGAATCCTGGCTCCATCTTCCTACCTGTGACCTTCACCAAGTTATCAACCTTTCTGTGTCTCATGCTTGCTACTTATGACACGGAGAGGCTAACTGTACGTGGGACATTTTTTCTGGAGGGTTAAATATGATAAGACATGTAAAGCATTTAAGCAGTGTCTGGTACACAACACATAATAACCATTAGCTTTTGTTATTATTGAGAACATAGAAACCCAGAGGTGGAAATGAACATGGCACCCATTTGGTAAATAAGAGTAAGCAGATGCCACTTGCCATTACCATTACATCAATATTATCCCTCTGTTTCTTTTACTGGAACTTGAGAGCTGACAGTGGGACCCCGGTATTCTCATCTGTAAAGCATGAGGTTTGCTAAGATCCCTTCCAACTCCATCTTTTTAATATTTTGTCAATTTCTTCCCTCTTTCTCATTTCCCCCCCTCCCTTCCCTCTACACGGTTACAAACATGCTTAATTCTCTTTGACATTTCTGACAGCTGGGTCATCTCTTCCCCATCCTCTTTAAAAATCCTGATCATATAAGAATGGATGCTGTTTTCCCTTCATCATTCCCAGTGATATCTCCTCCTTTGGCAGCCCCTCCCCCTCCAGGCGCTTCCAACAAAAGAGTCAGGCCATTTTTCATGTGGTGTCAGCCGAATGTCAGCCTCCGGAGCATTTGTCCTTGTTTCTGTGAGTGTCAGAAGTTCTCCGTCTTCCCACTAGGACTTTTGGAGAGCATGGAGTGGATCCCAGAATTTCTAATCCTTCCTGCTGCCGCTGATCCTCTTCCCACACTCGGTTTGAGAAAAAGGACTAGGGGGGAAGAAAGGCCGGTGGAGGAGCAAGGCAGGCAGGCCTGGCCGCTCGCAGCAGCTTGCTCACTCGCTCGCTTGCTTGCTCTGGGTTTGTGCTGGCGGACACGCTGCGCCCTGCCGGTTGGTTACTTACAGCTGCCATGAGAGGCCAGTGGGGGAGAGAGATTAGGGTCATCAAGATAAGGCAGAGAATATTCAAACTGGAAGCAAAAAGGGGCTGTTTTTCCAATAGTAAGTAATCAGGGAACAGGAGGATGTAATTTGCAGATTAGGAAAGTGAACAAAGAACATAAAATTAACTTTATAGCAAAGAGGAGCACTGTCTGTTTGAAGAAATAAACCTCCATAAAGCATTAGTGTTGATAAAATCAGACTGTTGATTTAAACTAAATAGGAAATATGACCAAATCGCAGAGAGGAGGGGGCCTCAGTGGAAGTTGAGGCTGAAACTTCAGTGGGGAATGGAAGGCTGTGATGTGGCGCGCGCGCACGTGTGTGTGTGTGTGTGTGTGTGAAAGAGAGAGAATATACTGCCTTCATTTAGGGACTGTCTTTATTTAAAAAGCGGCGTTGACTTCCAAGAACTGGCAAAGAGCAGACACGCTCTTGTACACGCACAACCCCTGCATCTGCCCTCCCTTTTTCATTATGCGCCCACAGAAGCTCACCCAAAACACCAGCAGCTCTGTGCTTGAACACCAGTACTGACTTGTGCACAAAGCAGAGGCGTCCCAAAGCAATGCCTTTGATACCAAGGTGATTAGAGTGGGGCTTCTGCCTCCTTGTATCACAGACAGATTGACCGGATTAGGATGACACCCCTACCGTGGGCAGTGAGAAGGCCAGTCTGTGCTGGGAGCTGCCCTTGATTTCCCCGTGCCCTCCCTTCTTGGCCCCACCTTAACTAAGATGGGATGTTTTTGTTGTTCTTGTTGTCTCTGACCTGCTGAGGCAGGACTCTGCCTCAGGACTGAGGTTCAGAGAAGCACCCCTGGGTAGCAATGTGTTCAGAAGTCTGTGTTTGCCACTCCAGCTCCATTCTCCTCCCTCTGCATCCAGCTCTGACCCCTGGAAGCTGCATCCTGGGAATCCTGCACTTCCCATAGGAGGCCATCCTGCTGGAGGGGACAGAGGGCAGGGTATTATGGTCCGCATCTGCTCCCTGCCAGGCTGCAGGCTGGCCGTGACTTTCTCTGTGGAAGTTCAGAGCTCTCCTATAGCTATAGCTTCAGCCTTAGCCAAACTCCCTCTGTGTTCAGGGTCCTGGCCTTGCCCCTTTGGACACAGGGATGGTCCCTCTGCCACCATCCTTTGTTAGCTTCTTTAAATGCGCCTTGGTATGTAACAGTTGCTTCACTGAGCTTGCCTCCAGGGTCTCTATCCTTGGAGTGTGCCATTCTTGTAGTTGTCTGGGGGATACAAGTGAGGAGACCTCCTGTCTGGAGATCACAAGGCCTGGGCTGCAGTGAGGCCTTGTCACTGGTGGCCACGTGACCTTGGGCAAGTGGCTTCTCCTTCCTGGCATCAGTTTCTTTGTCTGTGAAACGGGGATGATTGTGAGGTCATTGTCCAGCCCAAACCTGCCATGATTCTGCTTCTACTAGTGGTGTAGTGGGTGGGGCTTTGGGGGGAAATAAACATGGGTTTGAATCCTGGTTTGACACTTCTAGGTGTGTGGCCTTAGCCAAGACTCTTCATCTATTTGAATCTTGGTTTTTGTCATCAGTAAAAGAGGGAAGATTACCCTTTCCTTGCAAGCTGAGGGGGAGGGTCAAATAAAATCTATGCATGAAAGCAACTAGAACATTTCTCATGAGACGAGGGGCATCCAGTCCATGTTAGAGCCTTTCTCTTCTTTCCCAGCTTTCTTGGAGGGAAAAATGCCTCAGCACAAGGAAAGAGAAGCCTGTTGACTTTGGAGATTCCCATTCTTTCCACCTCTAATTCTTTTTATTTATATTTGCTAATATCTCAGCTCCCAGATTCCTATTCTTGTATACTTTCCAATCTGCCTGGTCCTTGAAGATTTCTCCCTGGAGACGTTCCTTCAAAGGGAGGGCAAGCCGCGGTTCGCTGGCAGGTGTGAGCTACAGAGGCAGGCCCTAGACAGTGTACTGCTTGGCTGGCCCGGTGCTCTGACCAAGGCAAGTGTTTCCCTCAGCCTAGAGCTCACTGGGACAGCTGACACATTGCAGGGACCTTATGTTTTCTTCTTTATGCAGATGTCACCTTTAAAACGGAATGACTGAGTCTTTAATTTTTCATGGTAATTGCCAATACCTAGATTTTAGGCCAAAGAGTTCTTATCCAACCCAATCCATAGTCCTGCCTACCCTCAAATTTGCCATAAATGATTTTGTGCAGAATGTAAGTGTGTGACCAGCCACAGATGGGTCCAGACATGGAAAAAGTTGTGAGTGAAAGGAAATTTATCAGAACTTACTTTCATTACCCGCAATGTCCTCTTTTTTTTTTTTTTCATTTTCGAATGTCAGTCTTTAGATACTCAACATATGTAAATGCTCATAGTTGACCCGAGAGGCCTTTGCAGTGAATCCACAAGGGCCAAACAGACCCCTGTAATTCTGCTCCCACTGAATGTGAGCTTGTATGACTGTGTCTGCCAGTACCCTCTGAATGGTCTCAAATATATGATAATTTGATTCATTCTCCTCTCTCTCCATCTATTCACCCACCCACCACCTAACCATTCAATTAGCAATATTGATTGGGAGCCTTTTATGCACAAAATATCGTGATAGGCTTCCTACGATCATTTTTAAAAAGCGTCAGTCACAGCTCCAGACTTAAGAAATATTGTGTATATTTGCAGGCCCAAAACAAAAAGTTCTCTCACAACACCAGTGCCAGCTATGGCTAAGTGTCTAATAGTGATAATAATGAGGGTTGAAGTTCACAGGAAGGAGAATGCTCAGTAGGGCAGAGTAATAAGGAGGACTGACTTCAGAGAAGGAGTGGGGACAGAGCCAGGCCTTAAAGGGTGAGTCGAATGTACGTGAGTACAAAGAAAGGGGAAAGCTAGCAGAAAAGGTGTGAGGGCAGGGGGAATAAGAACAGACAGGAGTCAGAACTCTAAAAGTAGACTTCTTTGGCTGGAAAGGAGATTTGAGAAAGTAGCCATGGTAAGGCTGGAAAGGCTGGTTGGAACTGGTTTCTGGAAAAGGCTGGAATGTGAAGCTGAGCAGCATAAGCATTTCCTACAGGTAACAGAGGGCTTCTGGAGATTCTTCTAGCTGGTGGGAGGCATCTAGTAAAAGTATGCAGAATGACTTAGAATATGGAGTATTTGCATCAGCTATCCAGTCACTGCTCAAAGATTCATGCAACAAGAATTCAATAGGCTCTGCCATATGTTAGATTTAGCGCTTGTGGCTGGCAGTAGTTACTGTGTCCTAGTTCCTTCAGAAATCAAAGGCGCCCTTGCTTTGTGAGACTTTATTGTTCGTCAAGACCAGATAGCTAACCCAGAGATGAAGAGCTCAAATACCATTACAGTTAGCTCTTTAAAAAGTATATTGTTATTATAAAATTAAACACAGATACAGAAAACCAAACCAAAGAATGTATAGTTTAGTGAATTATTATATACAGTGAATATCCAAATAACTTACTCAAATCAAGAAATAGAATTGCCTGCCACCCCCGCAACTCTTCCCCATTCCTCACTCCAACACCGTCCCTCCCTACCTTCAAAAGTAACCATTGTCTTGACTTTTATGTAATAACTTTCTTCCATTTATTTATGATTTTATCACTCAAATGTGCATCCCTAAATCATGTAATTTAGTCTTGCCCATATACTTTTTAACTTGGTAAGCTTTTTAGGTCTCTTTTAATCTGTTTTCCCCCTCTACCTCTTTCTTTTCCTCATAATTTGTTGACAAATCTGGGCCATTTGACTTAAGTTCCCTACAGTTGGATTTGCTGACCGCTCACTCATGGCACAGTTCAGTGTGTTTCTTTGTCTGTCTTCTATATTTCCTGCAAATTGGTAGCTGGATCAAGAAGCTTAATTCCTTTAACAAGGTTATAGTGTCGTGTCTTATGTCTGGTTTATGCTATTTTTTGATATTAATCAAAGTAGATCTTCAATGTCTACATTCATTAATTCATTGGGAGTTGAAAAATAGTAAAATTTTATTTCTGTACTTAGGATGGGTAGGATAAGGTTTGATTATTTACCTGGCTTTGAAGACATTAATTTTATCATTGTTTCCTGAAAAGGTGACCAATTATTATTTTTTAAATGTATGCCATGAACTCTTGAATTTGTGTATATTTGATGAGTTTCAATCTATTACAAATCTCAGATCTTCGGCCAGTGGAAAGTGGTCCTTGGTACTTCCTGAATGCTTGTGAAATGCCCCTAGTCGTTTCTGACAGCGTCCTCCTACCTGCATGTCAAGACATTCCAAATTCATCAGGGACATTTCCTACCTGAGTCTCGGAATTAGCCATTTCCCCAAGAAATCCCGGTTTAGTTCAATGGGATATGTCATTTGCAGATCAAATCTGAGTGCTAGAGGTGCTCACTGCTATTGGGCTGACTTTTGTTTCTAAATCTTTTCAATGGAAGTAGCTGGACTAAACAAATACCTCATGAGTTCATACTAATATTTCTAATTCAACTCATATCTAGAGGGTGTTTACTTACCATCTTCTCTCTTACTTTAGTAGCATCTTCTGTGTAACCTTAGTAGCTCCTTTCTTTCACCAGGAAGTCCTTGGAGGCAGGGGGGATGGTGGAATTAGAATATCCCATAATTAGCATTTGCTTTTATCTACTTATATGACATTCACAGAATAATACTTGTACTATCACTGACATTATTATTACTGAAAGCAGATAAAACATTTTTTTGCATATGCTAATCATCTCTCCATTTTTGTAGTTGTAGTATATTTGCATTTTAAATCATATAGCCATTACATACTAAGTCTGTACCTTTTAACCCTCATTTAGTCTTTTATCTACAAGTAACTATATATCTAATATTCACTAGTAATACCTGTCTGAAACTTGTTCTTTAGTAGACTCTGTAGGAAGGGCTCATGGGAATAATATTCTCTGAGTCTTTGCATGTTATTAGCAGTTTGTGATTTCTTCGATAAAAAAATCCTTAGTTCACATTTTCTCTCCTTGAATATCTTAAATACATTACTCTAATTTCTTCTGGCAAAAAGCTTTGCTGTCAGAAAAAATCTAAGGATAATTTAATTTGATTTCTCTTGTAAGTTATATGCTCTTTTTGCCCAGATACTCATTTTTTTTCTTTTTCTTTTAAATATAATACTTTTTCCAGAATATGTCTTGGTTTTGGTCACCCTGGGTCAATATTCTTAGGTACGTTGTATATTCTTTCAATATGTAGTTCAAATCCTTTTTTATATTAGGAAATCTTTCTTTAATTTAGTTTGTTTTGTTGTGGTTGTTCTTTTGAGATTTCCCTGTTCCCTTGCTCTTTTTTCTTCAGGGTCTCCTCTTAGCTGTGTGTTGGATCCTCTTTGCTTATCTCCTAGTCAAGTCTTTTAAATATAAGTTCCAACTGTTTGTATTTGATAATTCATAAGAGGTCTGGGCAAATGTGTGCCTGTTTTAATACTGATTTATGACTTGGGGTGATGACTGACAATAGTGTTTTATGTTATTTTCACTTTATTAGGGGGCACTGGAGAAACTGGACTGTAATTCCCAATGAATAGTGTGAATTTACAGTATAGTAGCAGGCAAGTAGAAAAGACAGTTTGGGGTCCTAAGATTTTTGCTGCCCTTCGGATCATAAAGTCTAAATATCTGAGACTGGCCCTGGACATAAGCACTTCCTCCCTTTATGGGATTAGAAACCCTTTCTTTGTCTCTCCTAAATACTAAAGCTTCCTAAGAACAGAAAATCACACTTTCAACAAGCATATAGATTTAGGGAGATTTCACTTATTTATTTGTTTTACCATAGAACCTAAAATACTATGGTTGAGGATGGCTTTTTAGGTGGGGAGTATGATATGAGCAAACGCATTGAAGCCGGTCTCTGAGCAAAACATGTTTTGTGGCTTAATAGAATATTTTTTAATGGAGAAGGGATAAAGTAATTATCTTATGTTCTGTGTGGTTCAAAGCAAAGTCATTCATTATAATAGTGTGAAGTTGTAGATCCATGTGACCTGAACTTTTATTTCTGAAATGTACTAGTTTCCTCTTGCTGCCATAAGGAATCATCCTTCAATAAGAAGGATAATCATCTCCCTACCCTGCTTTTCAGTTCCGGTAGAAAGATTGGTCTGGGAAGATGTGCTGTGATTCTTCCCTGGCTATCATGACTCTGGAGTACTGTGTGATACAATGTGGATGGCATGGTATCATATCATAAGAAAGAATGCAAATTAAGAGGTGCTAGTTTTAACTATAGCTGACTCAGGCCTAACTCGATAATTTGGGGGGAGAGGAGTCCCAATCGATTCTATTCATCTCTCTCTCAGAATCCCCCATTCCTGCTGAAGCCTGCCATGAGTGAGGCAAGAAGTCTCAGTGGGGCATGAGCTACAGACAACCAGTGGGACTAGCTCTCTTCAACTGGAGAGAGAGAGTCTGGGCATCATGGATACCATCTCCGCCACGGTGTTGAGTCAAGAGCCAATCCTCTTGGATGGTGACTCACCAGTGGACTGAGTCTCAGAGTGTAGACTCTCTGCCCTGACCCTGCAGGGTTCATGGAAGGGTTGTTTTTCTTGTCGAAGGGCTTGTTGTACACAGAATCAGCATCCTGGGCTGGCTTTTTACTGACAGAAGAGTGAGGAGCCTTATTTTTGCCCTGCAGCTGTCTGCATGACAGGCCATGCATGCTCGGGTTATTATGCGTTCTTTCTCTGAATCCTCCCCACCCCCTACCTCTAGCCCCTTCTGCTCTGTAACTGCTCAGGGTCCCAGGACAGTTGAAATCTGACCAGCCGGGGTGCTATTTTTAACTCCTCCATGCATCGCAGCTGAGGACGTGGCCCCCACACAGGTGCATCCACAGCCGCTGTTTCTTCCTCTCTGAGGATGCAGACAGAAAACCAATGCCTGTGCCCAGACTGGAGGGGGCTCTGGAGGCTGGCAACCCTGTTGTTGTCTCTCAGCCTCCTGGTCTACCCAGCTCTGCTTACTGCTGCATGCAGCACGGCAGTACGGCAATTCATAAACGTGACATTCATGTGTGCGGCACACCACTGTGAGCCTGCTTTATTCTGTGATAAAGACTACATCTGTCAGGCCCTATCTGCTCATGCTTGGGCCAGGCAGAGAATTATATTGCCCAGAATTGCTCTCTCCTTCCCTCTTACTAGAGGCAGACTTCTTGTCCCTCCCTCCAGAGCCAGCTGAGGGGTCTTCTGTCAGAGGAGGGAGGGGGTGGGCAGAGACCCGTGGCCAATGTTCCAGTATCAGAAAAGAGATGGATCAACTTTAAGCTGTTTTTCTCTTGAAGGGATTTGCTCTAAAAACTCAGAGAATCTCTGTGACCTATTAAGAAATTGACTACACACACACACACACACACACACACACACACACTATGATACTATGTATTATGTATTACAATACTGCGTGAGTGTAATACCTGTATATATATTTAAAAATTTTTAACTGACTTTAGATTTGAAACTTTTCACCAGGCGTTTTTGTTTCAGTTAATCATGTTTCTATTGCAGCCTGGGGACTTTTTAAAACATTTCTAGAACCTTCTATCTTGCTCCCAAAGGCTTAAGCATTATTTGATAATTAGCCTTCACAATTATGTTATACGTTTTGGAGAGGAGAAGTGTGGGCTAAGGGAGGGTGGGAGGAAGCAAGTTGTGTGTGTTAGTTAATGTGGGAGGAATAAGGGGTATTGTCTGGGGATTGGAGGAATGCTTATGAGAGAGAGAAGTTCACGCTGTCAAAATTTTGTTGGTTGCCAGTTCTCTGAGAAACTCTCACTTACACACAGGGAAGGGCAGCCTGGGGACATTGGAAACTTTCTCGCCTTTCCTAATTAAAATGATGCCAGAAAACAGGATCCACGTAGAGGCCAGCTACATGCCACTTAAAAAGAAACAGGCTCCATTACATTTTCTCTCCATTCCCAGAATTCACAGTGGGAACAAGAGAAAGGAAGAACACTTGCTAAAATTTTGGACATAGTATTTTGGGACTTACCTGACTATAGGCTGGATATCACCATAAAATAACCCTTGTTAAAGTGACCGTTTTTCTTCTTTTTTCCTGCCCTGTGTTCGTATTGCTCCTGCCTCTCATCGTGCACATGCTCACGTCAGCAAAATGCAGGCTCCCGGACCCTCAGAGTCAGTTCCTCTGGTTCATGCTCTCTCTGACCCTCTAGACAAACCCTTACCTTTTCATCCTCAAAGAGGTATATTTGCTCTGTGTTTTCATTTTATGAAACCTGTTTTATTCTCTTTTTTTGAGGATAAATTTTTGTTTTTGTTAATTGAGTCAGATTTTAACGAAGTTGGGTATGTGGCTGATTTTGAGAGTGAGACAGAGAACAAACGAGAGAGAGGGGACTGTATGTTGTGCCGTGTGGTGTGCATCATTTTTGTGCATTTGTGTGCGTACCCATGCAGAGAGTTCTTTCAGTCCAGCCTGGCCTTCAGCCATGATATTAAAGTACATGATGTGTACCAGGGACTACTTTTTCCTTTATCTCTTCTCTTCCAAATCCAAGATGTCACAGTGGAATTTCAGACAATGGGGAAGACTTTTTGTTTGCTTTATTGCCTGGAATTTATTAATATTATTATTAGTTTTGGGGTGGAGTGTGGCAAGAGGAATTTCTCAGTCCTTGTAGAATCGTATTACATGTAGAGCTGCTTGAGCGTGGTCACGCTGAGCAGTTTCTTCTGGCCAGGGCGGGGAGCTGGCCGGAGGGCAGGGCTGTTACCGGTTTAAAGGCCTGCGGGGGCTGGGACTGTGGTGGCGATGACAGAACCTGGATAGATGGGAGACCACGGGGAGTGAATGGGACAGCGCAGATGGGACTGCAGCTCCAGACTCAGCTCCGGCCGATGCTGCTGGTCAGGACTGTGGGCCCAGTGTTCTCAGGCTGTTGATTTTTTTCTGGATTATTATGTGAAGTTTCCTGATTTTAAAATGTTGATCACTGATTCACAGGAAGAGGGGAAAATGCTCCATAGGCCAGATAAAACCCCTCAGAGGTCTCGATTTCTCTGCTGCAGGAGAATGAGTGGTGCGTGCATGGTGGTCCGTTAACATGCTGCATGGCCTTTGTAAGGTCTGATTGCTCTGTTAAGAACCACAGGAAGTAGGGTAGATGAGCTTTAAAGGTTTTCTTGCTTGGAGCCTTTGGGATTTTATGACTTCTGAATCATCCTGTGTTCAGCTCTTCCAGATCCCTTCATCTCCCTGCAGGTCATGAAGGGCGGGGCAGATGCCCCAAACAAAGGCAGAGGAGACAAAGCCTTTGCGGATGAGGGTCAGGAAGGACTAGGCAATAGGAGACACTGCCTGCCAATGCGACGCTACTTCATTTTGCGGAAAAGACTTCCTGCTTTGAATTCTTTATGAGGACCACCTTTCCCTCCCCTGTACACCCCTAGTTCTTTTCCCACCCTCTCCTTCAATAAATATGTTCACTCGATATATTTATTAACTGCCTGCCTGAGGCACAGTGTTCTCTTACAGCTGCCATTGCCTTTCCACTAATATTATAATTCTGTAAATAAAAGGATGGAGGAAACCTACTCCCCAAATTTCCAGGCTGCCAGGGAAGGAAGAGTGGTCTGTGGGGTGAGCTCACATTTCCCAGAGCAGTGTGCATCACAAGACGGGTCACCTCCTGCTGAGCCTGGGCTTTGGGCACCACTGGAGAGTGAGGTGGAGGGCCACCAAGATGGTGGAAGACCTTGCGGCACACTGTTCCACCCCTCTCTGCTCTCCTCAGTTCTTCTGCAAAGTTACCCAAGTCATGAGGTGCTGGTGCCCAGCCATGGCAGCAGGCTCAGGTGCATAGTAGAGAAGGAAGGCCAGGAGTGTGCAGAAGCCATGGGGTGAACCGTGGGTTCCCACAAACCATTCCAGAAAATGTGCCAGTTTCTGAGAGGCAGTGAGGTTCCCAGGGAACATCTGGGTATAGTTGGGTACATATGGGTACATTAGCTCCTCAGCTCGGCTGTGAGCAATTTGAGAGCAGGATTCTTGTCAAAGTTGTTTCTGTTAGGCTGCATGCAGCCTACACGGTACTTTTTGCACAGAGAAGATGCTTAGTAAATACATGGAGAATGAATGAATGAATGAATGGGCTGTTAATTGCCAGTCCCTGAATACAGAACTCAGGTATAGCATGGATAGACAGACTAGAAATAAACCGGACTAGAGAGTGTTAATTTCTGCCTTCAGCATTCACAGGAAGGATAATGTATGCTGGAGAAGGAAAGCATTAGTCTCTCTCCCTTTTGAAACCCTGGAAAAGATTTGTCTGAAGCATGTATTTAAATGGGCAGCATACAGGTGTTTTCAGAGCTGCTCCAGCCCCAGAGAAGGCCTCAGGGCAAACCAGAGAAGACGGTACTTGGTAACGAGAAACATTCCTCAGCTACTCTGCATGCTTCAGTGGGAAAATGCAAATCAACTCATTTTCGCTTTTGAGGACAACTTCAGATAAAGGGGTCCCCGGGCAAAGTAACCCCTTCAATGTGCCTGGCTGTCTTTCCCCATTGCTATCTTTCCCTGCACTACCTGCAGAGCAAGCTGTGGGGGGTGGGGAGGAGGCTGTGGATTGGCTGCACAGGAGACTAGAGGCAAGAAGCATAGTAATGAGGAGCTGGGGGAGGACAGAGAAGGAAGGGACATCGGCATGTGGATACAACTTTGTGGAAAAGGCCTTGAACTAGGAAATGGAATTACTACTAGTTCTCTGTATGTGGCTACCAGCTGTGGGTAACCTTGGGCAAGAGGTGGGATTCACAGGCAGTCAAAGCTTAAGAGATGCTGGAAATCATGTCAATTCCACCATCTCAGATTTTATTATTATTTTTTATATCAGGAAACTGAGATCTGAACAAGGTATCCATGTGGAGTAAGTGGAAGGGGAGGAATAGAACAGAGGTCCCCTGGCTGCTGGAACAGAGCTCCCAAGTGTCAGGCTAAGGAGTGCCTCTGTCAACAGGCCTGAGTTTCCCTGTGTTCTAATTTGGATGTGGAGTTTTGGGTGTGCCTTGGGGCTCAATGAACATTTTAAAAGACCTGAACATCTCAAAAAAAAAAAAAAAAGTATGGTGACCTCCCCTGACCTTCAACAGAGGTAATAGAAAATCAAAACAGTGCAAAATTGTAATGAAAGAGTAAGGAAGTAGAATAGGGAATGAATTTTCCCCAGGATGACTACTCTGATGATTTTCAAGTAGCAGATTTTATCTGAAGTTTTTATTTCGGGCACTCCTGGGTTACGCATGCGTTTCAGGCACAGGCTTTTTCTGGTCATCGGGGAAATGTTGAGTGTCATCAGGTACTTATTACTGACTGAATGTGTGGGAGAGTTGCGTGAAGACATATTTGGGCAATTGTTACTTTTGTACTTGTGTGGTGTTCTGTGGTATTAAGTGCATGTGTTTTTTGGGGTGAATATGTATAAGAAAAATTGCCTTTCTCTACGGAGCAAAGCCATCAAATGCTTGCTAACATTGGCAGATTTTAGTTTGCTAAACGAGATGATGTAGAAAGAGCCTTTACCATGTCCTGCACTTGCTTCATGAAGGTTACTTTTCTCATCTAGAAGAAGACAGAGCTTTTCCAAATGAATTTTGATCTAAACTTGAAATAGTCTGGGTTAGAAAAGCATCAAAGAATAGGCAGGTCAGTTTTCATCTTTGTTGACTTTCATAATTGGCTTTTTATGGGTAGGAACTAAGTAACTTTCAATTTTCTCTCAAGCAGCAAAGAGTTTACTGTAGTTTTTGTGCCTGTGTGTCAGAAGCTTATGTGTGTGCTACCTCTATATATCTCTATCTGTACCCACACATGCATCACACGCGCGCGCACACACGCAACTACGTACTGCTGGCCTTTGGTTTCGGCTTGGGTTGCTTTTCCAGGAACTGGACGTGGGATGGTTCCCAACCCTCTTGGTGTGTAATCCATAGCCCAGAATCAGTTTAGCTCCAGGCAGGGGCTCCCCATCTGCTCAGGAGACTTGGGTCTCCTCTGGAAAGAAGTTTCTGCATGTCAGTGAGAAACACTCACCACTCGAACCCAATTCTGGAATTATTCTCAGTGTTCCTAATGAGGGTTGGAGGAATTCACTGTAGAATGCCCTCCATTCTTCTCCCAAGTTGTTTTCTCATCTGTCCTTCCAGTTGCTTCTCAGGAAAGATCACGGTAATAATAAGCTGGTGTTTATTGAGTCTTTAGGCCAGTGTTTCTCAGAGGTGGCATTTTCACCTGGGGCACACACCTGCCACTTCCTAAGGGTATTTGGGACTATCTGGAGACAATTTTGGTTACCACAGCCGGGAGGGAAGAAATGCTCTTATCACCTAGTGGCTCGCTTGAACCAGAGATGCTTCTGAACAAGAGTATAGCTCTCCCATCCAACAAAGAATTATTGCCCTCAAATGTCAACTGTACTGAGGTTGGGAAACCCTAGTGAATACTAGGCTCTGCATCCCTCCATTATAGGCACATCTCCATCGATCTTCTCATGAATCTAATGGGGTAGGAACTTTTGATCACCGCCCCCCCCACCCATCTTAAAAGTGAAAGGTAATATGGCACATAGAGAAGTATTATGAGACCAAGTTCCAGGTGCAGAACTGCATGCAAGCCAGATCCATCTGCTTCCAGATGCCCAGTTTTAAGCATCACTCTGCGCTGCAGGCATCTTTAGTCCTGTCTGATTAGCATTCCAGAGAATGAGCTATTTCCACTCAATACACTGGCACTCAGAACAGATGTAGGTGGATTGTTCCTGCCTAGCGGGGGCCACTTCAGATTTTGTTGTCTTCTCCCACAGTAGACTTTCTGTGCCTCTAGTGAAAAATTGGTCCTTGTGTAGCTTTGTTTCTTTTCTTTTCTTCATCTCATCCTTTATGTTTTGACTTTTTTTGTACCACAATAATCAGTTCTTCTGTACTGCAGATCCTTTTTTGAAGAGCCCCCCGATAGCTGGGAGGCAGCTTCACTAATGGCTAACTGGATGGTTGTCCTAGGGGTGAGGGTGTTGATTATTGCCACCACATGGGAGAAGAGAACAATTTCTCCTGAAACTGATCAGTACCTGACATTCACTTTTAAGTCCTTTTGATGAGACTTGCAGTCAAGATGGAGGTGTAGGCAAACATGGCTCACCTCCTTGCACAAACACAGCAAGAATTACAACTAAACTACAAAAGAACTATCACCCAGTCATAAGTCATAATTGAACTATATGGAAGTCTAGCAACCAAGGCATTAAAAAAGTCATATTCACCTAGACTGGAAGGAGGGGCAGACACATAGAGATGCACAGAAAGGCTCAGAGACATGGAGATGCAGAACAGGTGGTCTCACACACATGTGTAGTGGATAGAAATTGGGAGGGATACCTCAAGAGCAAGGGATCCCAGCCCCACATCAGACCACCCAGCCCAGGGTTCCAGTGCCTAGAAGATAAATCCTCATAATGTCTGGCTATAAAAACCAGTCAGGGTTGGGGCAGCAGTAAGAAGAAACTTCGGGATTCTCAGGCATCTCCTCTTAAAGGGCCCACAATGGACTTAGGACTTACATAGACTCATTCCCTCTGGGCTCCAGCACAGGGGCAAAAGCTGGAAGGTCATCAGTGGCATACAGGGAGAAATTGAAGTGTGTGGCATCAGGGTGAGTACTGGGGACAGCTTCCTCCTAAACAAAACTCCAGGGGCCAGGCAGTGGCATTGCCCCCTTTCTGAGCCATCCCCCGCACAGAGCCACAGAGCAGCAACACCTTATGGGAGGTTCCATCAATCTGGTTCACATGGGTGCCCTGCTCTGGCAATAACCTAGGGCTCCACCCCATCCACCTTACTGGTGTGCTTTTCTACATTAGGGTATGCTACCTAATAGATAGAAACAAGCACAGGGAGGCTGCCAAAATGAGGAGATAAACAAACATGGCCCACATGAAAGAACAGAACAAAACTCCAGAAAAAGAACTAAACAAAATGGAGATAAACAATCTATCAGATGCAGAGTTCAAAACACTGGTTATTAGGATGCTCAAGGAACTCATTGGGTACTTCAACACCATAAAAAAGACCCAGGCAGAAATGAAGGTTATACTAAGTGAAACAAAGAAAGATTTATAGGGAACCAATAGTGGAGTGGATGAAGCCGAGAATCAAATGGTTTGGAACATAGGAAGAAAAAAAGTTCAATCAGAACAGCAAGAAGAAAAAAGAATCCAAAGAAACAAGGATAGGCTAAGGAGCCTCTAGGACAACTTCAAATGTACCAACATTCAAATCATAAGAATGTGGAAAGAGAAGAGAAAGAGCAAGAACTTGAAAATTTATTTGAAAAAATAGAGAAAACTTCTCTAATTTGGTGAAGGAAGTAGACATACAAGTCCAGGAAGCACAGAGATTCCCAAACAAGATGGACACAAAGAGGACCACACCTAGACACATCGTAATTCAAATGCCAAATGTTAAAGTTAAAGAAAGAATCTTAAAAGCAGCAAGAGAAAAGCAGATATAGTTACCTACAAAGGCGTTCTCATAAGACTATCAGCTGATTTCTCAAAAGAAACTTTGCGGGCTAGAAGGGACTGGCAAGAAGCATTCAAAATGATGAAAAGCAAGGACCTACAACCTAGAGTACTCTAGATTTTGCTCTATCCAGCAAAGCTATCATTTAGAATCAAAGGGCAGATAAAATGCTTCTCAGACAAGGTAAAGCTGAAGGGACTCATCATCACCAAGCTGTTATTATATGAAATGTTAAAAGGCCTTATTTAAGAAAAAGAAGATCAAAACTGTGAACAGTAAAATGACAATAAATTCACATCTATTAAGTTGAATCTAAAAGCCAAAATAAACAAACAACTAGAACAGGAGCAGAATTGCAGATATGGAGATCATTTGAAAGGTTATTATTGGTTGAGAGTGGGGTGGAGGAGGATGGGGGAAAAGGAAAAGGTGCAGCAATTAAGAAGCATAATTGGTAGGTACAAAATAGACAGGGGAGGTTAAGAATACTGTAGGAAATGGAGAAGGCAAAGAACTTATATGCACAACCCATGGGGGATTGCCAGAGGGAATGGGGGTACTAGATGGAGTAGGGCAAAGGGGGAAAAATTGGGACAACTGTAATAGTGTAATAAATAAAATATATTAAAAAAATAAATCCTGTTGCTGAAATTCTGTGGCTGTTCAGAGATTGGGAAAGACAACAAATCAATCTGAATTTAGGTTTCAGATTGTGCCAAGATTTCACAGAAAAGCCTTTTCTTCCACAAAAGCCTTCTGAGGAATTCCTTTATCAGGAGAGAAAAGCATTCCTGGAAATCTCATTAGTTAAATTACTCTCACATTAACATATTTTATTAATTACATATTATGAGACCCAAAGCTAAACAATCATAAAAACAACAAAAAGAAGTAAATATAGTTCCCTGTGACTAATAGATGCCATGAAAGACATAATCAGTAAAATCAATTATATGCATTATTATAATGAAAGGTACAGTTAGTACTTTAAAAAATAATTAGGTTATTGGCTAAGAGGAAACTAGGCCCCCTCCATTACCCCTGGAGCAAGCCCTGGAGGCTTCACTCAAAGGCTTTTACTATAGAAATCATTGGTTTTATTGGCCAGGCAAATTAGTGACTCCATTAGCTTCGCCAGTGGGGGACCCTGGTTCTCCTAAGTCACCAGGTGCTTTTGATCTCGTTGTGCATTTTCTCGAGTGGAAAAAATATAGGGCTGGGACAATGCACTGAGATGTGTACAGAATGTCTGCCAGTGTGAATGTGTGGCGAGGGTAGAAGCCAAGGTAAACGAAGTAGACTAGGGGGTGATGATTTAGCTGTGTGTGGAGTGTGCAGTTTGTGTCATGTGCACGGTTTGTGCGCTGCATGTGAGCCCGCTCAGTGTGCATGTATATGCCACTGGAGAGCTGATGGACATTTCAAACCTCTGTCCAGAGCTCAACTTGCCTGTCTTGCTTTGTATGTAAAAATATTCTACTTATACCTGTAGCAAAGCTGCCTCCAAAGTGCCAATAAATAATATATGCAAAGATTTTTTTCTTAACCAATATAAAGAAACGTGGAGCTGTGAGGCAGGTGAAAACTCGCATTAGACAATGCAATGAGGCAGGAATTAGAACAGCGCAGTTCCTCTGGCCATTATAAATGAGGACGGCAGCTACCTGGAGAATGGGAAAACTGATGAGTACAGTCTGTTGGGGAGAGCAGGAGGAAAATTTCCCTGAGGAACACATTTCAAATTACTTATTTATGAACTGATGAACTGGGAGACCACCTATGGAGACATCGGCATAAGCAGTCTGCTGCAGACAGCTACAGAGCTCCAGCTAATTGTGCGGCTGTTTTCTGTTAGAACTCCTGCTCTCCAGCTGGGCTTCGGAGGCAGGAAATTTAGGCTCTGACTAGAAGTTACGCTTTTCCTCTTTCTTGTCCGCATAAATATATACATACATATTTTAATCCACTTGAATCGTTTGGCAAGAGCCTGGGAAAAAGCTGCTACAGTTGGCCCAAGAAGGGCTGGGGCACAGAGGAGGTTTGGGTGTTGAAAGGTTTGCAGTTATACCCCACAGTCTGCAAGGGAGACTAAACTCTGGGCTCCTGCGTCAGCTCTCCAAAGGCTATTGGTTCAGGCCATGGAGAGCCACATCTTCCTTCATTTCTTGGGCAGCATCCTTCTTCCCCTGCTCAACATCATTATTGCCATGGTGACAGGGTATGGGGTGCTTCCTCGGTGCTGGGCTTTCTGGTCGTTTTACATGAATGATCTCACTTTATCCTCCCAAGAACCCTATGAAGGAGGCACCATTGTTATCCTCATTGCACAGGTGAAGAACTGACAGAGGGGAGAGCCCAGAACTCAGGAATTACCTCTTGGATGATTGTAAATGTCTGTGGGCAGGAAATAGCATCTCATGCTGGGAACGTTAGGGACTTATTCTCTGTGCTGCAGGCAATGTGGTGAGGGGGAAGGAATCCAACTGGCAACTGGGGACATGGGTATTGTTGGGCGACAGAATAGCCAACTGGTTATGAGGTATGTCCCTTAGGGATTTTAATTATTATCTCCATTTTAGAGATGAGGTAACAGACACTAAGCAAAGTGTAGCAAGATTGTCCCAAGTCACCCCTGTAGGTTGCAGAGCTGGGGTCTGAACAAGGTTTGTGCTGTGGACTTCCCACTAGGTAGGTAGAGGACTGGTTCAGAATTAGTGCTGGAGGGCAAGGTCTGAATCTTATTCACCCTTAAATCCCAGTACCTAGGAAAATTTGCCTGTAGAAACGGACCCCAATAGATAACTGCTGAGTTGAATTTTCAACTCCCAATTCAGTCAGCTTATGACTTCTTGCAAAAATGCTCATTCCTTGGCCAACACCGCAATAATAACAGCATGTAACAGTTGCCGACCACCTCACTGTGTACCAGGCCCTGTGCCACACGAGTACACGATCATCTCACTTATCCCCAGAGCCTGGTGCAGGAGATGTTTTTATCATCTCCATCTCTACATCACAGTTGAGAGCATTGAAGCCAAGAGATTAAATCAGAGCTTCTGAACTGAGAGTGATTTTTGCTCCTCCTCGCCCTACCCCAAGGAGCCAGTTGCAGCCTAGAGATATTTTTGGTTGTAGCAGCTGGAGAGGTGGTTGTCTACTGGTATCTAGTGGGTAGATGCCTAGGGGTGCTATAGACATCTTGCAATGCAGAGGGTATGTTCCCCCAGTAAATGATGACCTAGGCCAAATGCCAATAGTGGCATCATCTGGGTTAAGTGCTTCTCCAAACTGTTAGGTGGCAGAGCGAGGATTCAGATTGCATTGTACTTCAGGGCCTGTGTGCCAATCACCCACTGGATTCTCCTGCCCTTCCCTTCTCCAGTAGCCTATGAATTGTTTGGAGGACGTGTTGCTTCCTGAGTGAGGGAGAAGGAATTGCAGCCTCTGGTGCAGATCTCTATGCAAATGAAGTCTTTATCCTCAGTCAGGGTTCCATGGAAGTAATGCCTGCTTGAGTATGGTTGGTAGGGTAGTAATAACATGGGTGTAATAATTTATAGTTTTAATTTGAACATTTCACCTAAAATGTCACATGGTATGCTTGAGTGTGATATTGTTATGTTACAGAATTACATGTTTATGATTCTGTAATAAAAGATTTTGTAATTAAAAAAAGGGGGGGGGTTATTTGTGCCGGACCCTGTATTTGAGTTCTCACTGTACCAACTAGGTAAATGCTGACTGCTTGGCACATCTGTTATAGCCAGATGAAGCTGGAGCCTGGAGGACCTGGTGGAAAGACTGCAGGGCTCGGGGATCCCAGATTCCAGGCTGGCTTCAATTGTTCTTACTATGTAGGCTCTGAGCTTCTATTTCTTTTGCTGTGGGACAGGGAAGGCTATTTACAAAAAGCACTAGAGAAACTGGTTGCCTGAGAGTTTTGAAGAGGTTAAAGGGCTGTGCATTGGCTGAGATTCCCTTCATTACTCCAGCAAACATGTAATGATAAGAGTGACAGTTTATCCCACTACTATTGAGTATGTACTCTTTGTCAGGCATTGCTTTAAGGACTGGGAATGCTGATCTCATTTGTTTTTCAAAACAGTTCCATGAAAAAGGGACTAATGTAGAAGGGCCTCATGCTTGGTCCAATGCTGTGACGTAGCCATAACTCCGATGTAGTTTCTGAATAATATTTGCATAAGGGACTATGTATTTTTATTTTGCATGGGGCTCTGCAATTTATGTAGCTGGTGATTCCCTTTAGACATGTCTGCTCAGCCTAAGTGTATAATAACACCTCAGTAGTGAGTCTATCAGAAATGGCCTGTATCCCGTCTGGGTTCAGAAGAATAAAAGTGATTAAAGTTGATCTTTTCCATATGAAAAGAAGTAGTGACACTTACTAGGCTTATCAATCAGTTCCACCTACACACCGATCAGGTAGAAAGGACAAGGAACTAGACCAGAGGCCGTGCAACGACAAAGAAATGGTGCGGCAGTCTGATTTTGGGTTCAGACGTCGCAACGACATCAGCGGTGAAGATAACAACAACAGAGATAGTATCCACAACAAAACCTTCCTGATTTTCCCATGTTCAAAGCCTTATGTTGAGTGCTTTGACATGCACGGTCTCATTTAATCCTCCCGGTAATTCTTGTGGTATGCGTTATCATTATTCCCATCTTTCGGATGGAGATGCTATGGCTGGCTGGACTTGAATAACTTACCCACCACATCATAAAGCCTGAGACAGAATCCCAGTTCCACTTGCTGGCTTTAATGCCTGGGACAAGCAGTGCAACAATTCTATAGCTCACTGCCCTTGTGTGTGAATGGGGGTATAACTTACTTGTAGAATTGTTATAAGTTTTGAATTAGGTAAGATAATTTGGAGAGTAAGAGCAATGGTCTTGCACATGTTGTTTAATCTGTGCACCGTTGTTTTAGAGCAGTGCCTGGCACCCAGCTGGTATATCGGTTACCTATTGCTGTAATGCCACGTAACAATTCACAAAACTTTAATGGTTCACAGTAATAAGCAATCAAATATGAATTCCTTGCTCACATGTCAAAAACTCAGTTGGACATTGGTTAGGTAGGTCTACTGGTCTTGTCTGGGCTTGCTCATGGGTCTCAGGGTCAGCTGGTTGTTGTCCAGGTGCCTGGGGCAACTTGGTTCTGCTCCACTTATCTCCCCGCTGCAGAAGGCTAGCTGCCGAATATTCTTACGGTAATGGCAGAGGTACCAGAATGCAAGTGGAAATGCACGGATGCTTTCTCAAGTCTCTGCATGTGTCACATATGCTAACATATCACAGAGCAAAGCAAGTTGCTTGGCTAAGCTCAGAGTCAAGGGTGAGCTAGGTCACCTTGCCTATGGTGGGAGGGGTCAAGAATTGGGACCAATTTTACTATCAATTCCAACAGTTGACTCTCAGTAAATATTGAAGAAAGAATTTGAAAGTGCTTAACATATCATAAAGGGCCAAAAAGATGGCAGTTCTCAATTTAATAATGACAAATTATGGACTTCATAAAAGAGTTAATCCAGGAGAGGGATTGCACCACACTTGCCTTTTGACTGGCTATACCTATTTGTTGTTGTTATTTTTTCTTTCCTTTACATTTCCAAAATATTTTGCAGTATCAGCTGGATATAGTTTCACTTTTTCTTTTAAAGTGCACTAGAATTTCACAGGTCACAAAAGTAACTGCTGAAACAGTGTCTTCAGAACCAAAGTAACCACAGGGCTCTTTGAATTTGTCAGAATGAATCGCATTCTCAGCAAATTTCACCTGACACGTTTTCATATCATGGCTTCATTCCTTTATTTTAATCCGACGGGGCGTGGGCCTGGGTTGTGAGCGTGGTGATGGTTTAAACACTCCTTTTGCCCACTCCTGACAGCCCCTAGGGTAGAGGCAGCCCACCTCCAGCTTGAGCTGGGCCCAGTGCCTCTTGGCATGCCCTGTCTTGTCTACTGCTGAGTGCCAGGCATGGAGCAGCCGGGCCCTCAAATTCTCGTTTCTTCTGAGGGGTTGAAGAGTCTGCTTCCGAGTAAGAGTGTGTGTCTCTCTCTGAGTTGCCGCTGTGCACAGTGACAATGATGACAGGTGGGTTTCATGCAGCTTTTGCCAAGATTAAGGGGTTGTCAGACAAGTATCACGGGAGACTGAGGGACTGCTCTGAAAGCCGTTCTGAATTGCTAACTAGCGGAGCAGGGGTGGGCTTTCTTTGCATGTGGAGCTGCGGAGAGGCCCTTAGCAGAATTGACCTCCTCCTCACTCTGAGGGCAGAATAGGTGGGCCACTGAGATGCTTCCCACCCTGGGTTATGGGTTCCAGGGGGATTGGACACCAGAGGCTCTGTCAACCTTGCAAAGCATCAAGAGAAAATAGTCCCTCACAATCATATGACTTTTTTCCCCTTTCTGGGGACAGGGGACCATAGCTCTCATCAGAATCTTAAGGGTTTGGGACCCCCCAAATAGTGGGCTATCCTGTTTAGCTCCCCCAGACAAACCTCTGTAGTTAATTTTAAGGAATTTTGTCTGCACACTAGAGGTAATAAGCATCCATTGAAGTGTTTAAAGAAGTGAGGCAGTAAGAGTAGGCCTGATTTCCAAAAAGCTTACTCTAGGTATAGAGTCTAACTATAGAACTGCTACAGAAATGATGACAGCTATTCGTCTCTCATTTATGTATTCCTCAAACATGCATGTTGAGTGTCTGCCCTGTGCCGGTGCCTGGGCAGTGAGGATACTGCTCACAGACATTCTGGCGCTCAGAGTGCCTGCCCTCGTGGAGATTAAAATGTGGGGAGAGAGCTGGGCATTCTGGTAGGGTATGGGAAGTGCTATTTGGTCATCTGTTCATTCACTAATTCCAGCAATGTTTATTGATCCCCTGCTGGGTGTCAGGCCCTGTGCTAGGGCTCAGGGACTGTAGTGAGTTTTACACAGGCCTAGTGTCTGCCTTCACTGAATTCACTGTCAGTGTGTGTGTGGGGGGATACAGACAGGTGAACCAGCTGCTACAGCACACTGTGACAGATTCTAAGACAGGGGATGTACAAGGGCGGTAAGGACACAGGACTGATACACCCAATTTAGGCCCCAGGACTTGGGAGGCAGTGAAGGGTCACGTGTTACTTCAAGTAGAGACAAAGGGTACACAGTTGCAGACTCTTGCTCTTGATTTTATCTGCACTTACAGCTTCTTCACAGGCTGGTCCCGGGCTGCCCTAAGCTTATGTTTCAGCAGCAAGGAAGGGTAATAAACCTGAGACCTCTTTTCACCGTGGGTTCTAGCAAATCCCCACGAACTGTTTTTGTGGCCTAGCTTGGGTCATGGCCCCATCCCCAACCAGGTCAGGCACTATGTGGCCATTCAATCAGGCTTAGATCCTGGGCTCAACCTTGGAGACTGGTGATGGTGACAGCTTTGCCCTGCCAACCACAGGGCTTGGTGCTGGTACAGAAATGTTCCTCCAAAGAAAACCGGGTATCAGTATTCAAAAGGGTAATAGATGTGCACCATAGTCAAATTGTAGTAACTAAAGCAACAATTAGTGATAAGCACTTTTTATGTATTATTTTATTCATTCCTCCAAACAACCCTAGGAGATGGACTCTGTTATCTATGGAGTAATTGTAGTGAAATCATTGATTACTTTCCATAATGTAAATTTGATATGGATTAATACATATTTTTCAGTGCTAACATGATTGCAGCAGCGATGGAACCCCTCGATAATCTAATTTTTCTTGCAGTAAAGGGACAATGGAATTCCAAGGGGAAGAATTGTCTCGAATAGGAATGTTCTTGCTTTAGTGAATCAGGCCATTCTAAGAAACAACAGGAAATATGGGGCTTACAGTGTACTTATTCGTGGAAAGATATTCGTGTAACATTAGTCTAGGATCATCAATACAACTATAATTCATGACCCTGACAACACAGCAATGCATTTTGTGTGGTCTCACCATCACGGAAACCTGAGTTTGAAGCTGCAGCTGACCAAACAAAAATAAAAGCCATAAATCACGGATATTCAAATTCTCCCTTCTGTTCTGACCATACAGCTTGAGCATTTCAGGGGCAAGGAGGTGAAAGGAACCTCTTGTTTCATACCACCTCAATGTTTGCCTCCAGTTGGACTTAGGCTATCAGCTGTTTGGGCACACTTTGCAGTTGACCATGGAGGAGGGAAAGGGGGTGGGAACAGGGTTGCAGCTGGGTGGATCAGCAAACCCGCTGCAGGATAGGGACAGGTAGAGGGAGGTTTAATGAACATATGAGAAGAAATGGTGGGAGCAGGGTATCTTTCTCTCATCCACAGGTAAGGGGACATTCTTTCCTTGGCCATGAAGGGCATGTCATCCTTAGATTTTTTTGCTGCGAATTTACCCTCTGATTTCCTGTTTGGAGAATTAAGTTCAGTGACACTTTGATTAATGCTGTTCCTATTTTCACTGGCAGAGCAGTGGCTTTTATTTGGGGCCATGTATTAGGTCTTTCCCCAGCTCAGCTTTAAAATTGCAGCAGAGGGCTAATGCCGGTTGTGGCAAAGATGGATAGCTGTCCAGCAGAAATTCGTTATTCTCTTCCTATTGTGTGCAGTTATCACTGGGATGCAGTTTTTTTAGCTAGGGGCTACACTTCCCAGCACCCATGGCAGCTAGGTGTGGCCACATGACTAGTTTTCCAGTGGAATGCGAGAGCAACCCTTTCTTGTGTTTTCCCAAGAGGTCGGTGTAACATTTCTGCCTTCTCTCTTCCTATCTACCACTTACACACAGAAGCCTCTGAGGCCCTAGGGGATGCTCTGGAATACAAGGTGTGGAGGGTCCTGAATTGCTAGATGGGGAAAAATGCCCTCCAACAGGAAGCTCCAAGCAACTTCCAGGAGAACGGCAACACTCTGGGGAGTTGGGCATCAGAATTGCACACCCTGAGAGACCTTAGATTCTAAGACCTCTCATCATGATTTGTCCACCCTAGAAATATTCCTAATTCTAGACCTGCGCTGTTGAACATGGTAGCTGCGTGTGGTTAGACTTAAATTTAAGTAAAATAAATATTTAAAAAAATCCAGTTTCTTGGTTCCACCAGCCACATACCCACTCAATATGTGGTCAGTGGCCACCATATCTGACAGCACACAAAGGAACATTCACATGGCTGCAGATGATTCCGTGGGGCACTGCCCCAGACCCGTGGGCATTTAGAAGGTGAGTTAATTTAGAAGGAATGGCAGAGGGGCCTGTGAGCAGTCATCGGGCTTCAGCCTCTGGACCACAGTTTATTTCTCACTAGTCCTAGAGCTAGGATTACCCCATGCATCTTTGCATTTCTAGCATCTAACATATGTAGGAGACACTCAGACATGTGTTTGAGCAAATGAAGAAAGCTCAGTTATCAGGATGATTTGGGAGGGAATTCCAAAGAGTTGGAGACTGGCATCGCTTAGATCCTCTGCGTCCACACATGGTGAGGACTGGTCCTAGAGATGCAGCTGAGCCAAATACTTCCAGAGGCAGGGAAGGGAGACACCGGGAGACCAGAAACTACACAGGGCTTGACACTCTCTGCATTTCTTTGAGGTTATTAGGTGACTGGCTGGTTAATGTGATAAATTATTTTAAATGACCTCCTGGTAATTTTCTCAGACTCATGTTGACTTTGCATGTAAGAAGCATTTAATTGATATTTGTGGAATGAAGGCATTTGAGTAATATTGTGTATATTTGTTTATTTCCTGTTTCCCAGTCCCACCATCCCTCTGAGGTTCTGTCCTTCAGTGGAACGAGAGTCCCATGGGGTGAGGTCTTTGTCTGTTCTGCTCACAGCTGCACCTTCAATACCTAGAATAGAATATTCACAGATCAACAGATATTTCTGGAATAAATGAAGGAAGAACCTTTAATAACTTAACCCAAAGAACTGCATACAGGTGGGCATTTTGGAGACTCAGATAAGACAGAGAAATTGTTTTTGGGGACAGTAGAGACATTTTTGAGGGCTCTCAAATTGCCTCCTAAACAGATCCGTTGACTTTGCCTATGTACAGGGCTAGGCCAGCCCTCACAAATGATGTGCCTCAATTTGAAATTTAAATCCCCACAGGACTCTAGGTGAGTACAAGGCATAATACTAAATGGCTGATAACTTATGACATTTATTTCCCCACATGAAGAACCACAGGGCAGCATCTCTTGTCAGGAAGGAAACAGATTTGTCAGAGAGGAAACCAGCCATCATATGCTCTTTGTATTTTTATGATTTATGTATTTATTGGATGCACCCACCACTTAACAATCTCTGGGTGCTTTTATATGTTTCATAGACAAAAGGCAGACACTGCCATTGTGGATTATGAGGTGGAGAGTTACCAACAAAATAACATCCATAAATCCCAAAGCACATCATAAAATCATCAAATGCTGCAGAAGCTGTACTTAGGCTCCCCCAAGTAATCAGACACCTAAATGGAAAATGCTTGAGACCTGAGCTGTAGCCCTGACCCTGGCACTTATTAGATTCCATGGCCTTGAGTAAGTTTCTTAATCTCTTTTAGCCTCATTGGTTTATCTCTAAAATGGGCATGGTAATAACATCAATTGCCTGGTTTATCTTCCAGGGTTGGGGGACCAAACACACCTGGCCACACTTTGTAAATCACAGAAAACCTCCAGATGTAATAGACTAGCATTTTCATAAATGAATTAAACTCCATATCTGTGTGAACTGGAGTTTCCTCTTCCCTCTCAGTGATGTGAACCCCACATGCTGTTTTGTCATTACTTGGGTGTTTCTTCTTCAAATGTGATTTGAGATCCCTACCTTCACAATTTCCGTGGTGATCTCTCTGCTTGGAATTTCTCTTCCTGGCCATTCTTAATTGTTAAGTTTCTTCAGAGGAGTTTGAGTTTGGGCATTGGGATAAATACAGAGGTAAAAACAAAGAGTCATACCAAGAGCTATCATTTATTAAATCCTTCCTACATATCTGGCATTATGACTTCATGTATATCAGCTCAGTTCATTCTCATAAAAACCCTGTGAAATGCTCTTATCCTTATTTTATGAATGAAGAAACAGGGGTTTAGAGAAGGTGAGTAATTTAACCAAGGTGAAGTAGATAATAACTCACCACATCAGAACTGGAGCATAAAATTCATGTTTTTCACCTTTGCTTTAAAATGCGAGCCTCTATGAAACAAACATTTTTCCTTCCTGACTCCAGTCGGGTGGAGTTTTGATGAGCTATCGTTTCCCGTATGAGGAGCATGTGTAGGATGAGGACAGAGTGTTAAACGGGGCATTCCGGTCTCCAACTTGTTTCTGGGCAGAGAAGCCTTTCGTCTTCGGGCACATAATTTAATCTCTTTAGTTTTTCTATCTAGAAAATGGCAAATGAGGTTAATTAGATAATCTGAAGTTCTCTTTATTTCTAATACTCCCACTTCCCACTTCTGTCTTTTTAAAAAAGTAAAAAGCATACACCAACTCCTCCATTATACAAGAATATTGTCAAATACTTTCTGTGCGTGTGTTCAGGTTTTAGTGGAATTGGATAACCATCTTACCTCTGAGAGGTCAACTAGTTCTATCACTTAGACAATTTGAAAGCCTCCACCTGGTCTTCCTGCTTCTGTTCTTGCCCCTTATGGTCAATTAACCACGCACACAGCTTTTCCCCTTCACAGTAGACGAGTCAGAAGAGTTTACTATATTGTGTATATTGTATCTACTGTTCTCTCCTTTCTCTCTAATCGTGCTTTACTCTTCCCCACTCCATGAAAACCACCTCATGAATGGCACAATGGCTGCTGTCTGCTAAGTTCAGTGACTAATAATCAGGCCTTTTCTTGCTCATCCCATTATCAGTGTTAGTCACGGCTAACTGCTCCTCCCTCTCAAAACACAGTCTTTACGTGACCTGGGCAAGGATACCACCTCCAGATGTTTCTCCCACCTCACTGGCCCCTCTTAGCGGGGTTAGCTGCTGTGGGGCTCACTCTTCAGCCCCCTTCTCTTCTCTTCTTATCCTCACTCGCTCAGTCATCGGATCCAGCCCCCCCCCCCCCCACACTGAGTGCTGTTTCTGTACTATTGACTCGCACATTTGTATTTAAAACTTCATCTCTCTTCCTGAGTGCCGGCCTCTCACAGTTGCCTCTTCCTGGGTCCATTTGGATATCTGACAGGTGCCTCCGATCTGACATTGTCAGAATGCCGACTTTTCCTTTCACTCTCAAGAGACTCCCACATCTCCCTCAGTGTCTCCTGTCTGATGAAGGAGCCCACATCTCACTCAGTTGTTCAGCCTCCAAACCCAGGAATCATCCTGCGCTGTTCCATTATTCACACCCCCACACTAATCCTGTTGGCTCTGCTGCCCATGTTTTTATCCCCCATTAGAGATAAAAGAAGAAAAAAAATTTTTAAATAGATTTTATTGATTATGTTATTTCAGTTGTCCCATTTCCCCCCTTCATTCCCTTCCACCCTGCACACCCCATCCCACCCACATTCCCCACCTTTAGTTCATGTCCATGGGTCATAAGTTCTTTAGCTTCTACTTTTCCCACACTATTCTTGCCCTCCCCCTGTCTATTTTCTACCCACTGTCTATGCTACTTATTCTCTGTACCTTTTCCCCCTCTCTCCTCCTCCCACTCCCCTGTTGCTAACCCTCCATGTGATCTCCATTTCTGTGGTTCTGTTCCTGTTCTAGTCATTTGCTTAGTTTGCGTTTGTTTTAGGTGTGGTTGTTAATATTTGTGAGTTTGCTGTCTTTTTACTGTCCTATTTTTTTATCTTCTTTTTCTTAGATAAGTCCCTTTAACATTTCATATAATAAGGGCTTGGTGATGATGAACTCCTTGAACCTGACCTTATCTGAGAAGCACTTTATCTGCCCTTCCATTCTAAATGACAGCTTTGCTGGATAGAGCAATCTTGGATGTAGGCCCTTGCCTTTCATGACTTGGAATACTTCTTTCCAGCCCCTTCTTGCCTGTAAGGTCTCTTTTGAGAAATCAGCTGACAGTCTGATGGGAACTCCTTTGTAGGTGACTGTGTCCTTATCCCTTGCTGCTTTTAGAATTCTCTCCTTCATTTTAATCTTGGCTAATGTAATTATGATGTGCCTTGGTGTGTTCCTCCTTGAGTCCACCTTCTTTGGGACTCTGAGCTTCCTGGACTTCCTGGAAGTCTATTTCCTTTGCCAGATTGGGGAAGTTCTCCTCTATTATTTGTTCAAATACGTTCTCCAGTTTTTCTTCTTCTTCCCCTTCTGGTACCCCTATAATTCAGATGTTGGAATGTTTAAAGATGTCCTGGAGGTTCCTAAGCCTCTCCTCATTTTTTTGAATTCTTGTTTCTTCATTCTTTTCTGTTTGGTTGTTTCTTTCTTCCTTCTGGTCCACTCCATTGATTTGGGTCCCAGTTTTCCTCCCATCTCTATTGGTTCCCTGTGCGTTTTCCTTCATTTCACTTAGTGTAGCCTTCATTTTTTTCATCTAATTTGTGAGCAAATTCAACCAATTCTGTGAGCATCCTGATCACCAGGGCTTTGAACTGTGCATCTGATAGGTTGGCTATCTCTTGGTCGCTTAGATGAATTTGCTCTGGGGCTTTGATCTGTTCTCCCTTTTGAGCCATTTTTTTTTTGCGGGGGGGGTCTGGTTGCTCCTGTTACATAGTGAGGGGTGGAGCCCTTAGGTGTTAACCAGGGCAGGGCAGCCCAGTCACTGGGTAGTGATGCTGTATGTGGGGGCGGGGTCTGAGAGTGAACAATGGTACTTGCTCCGCGCTGTCTTGTATTTCAGTCCCTTCTGCCACTTTCCACAAACAAACTGGGATGTTGTGGTGCTGATCTCCATGTGGGTGGGCTTGTGTATGTTCTAGGACCCTGTGGTTCTCTCCAACAAACTCTCCTTTGAGGCTGGGAGTCTCTCCCAGCACCTCAACCCCCCACAAGTGCTTTCAATCAGTGTTTTTAGGTTTTATTTCCCTGGGCTGGGGCCCTGGGTTGTGAGGTCTGTCTCACTCCCTGTTTTGACTGTATTATCTGTGCATGAAAAGTGGGACCGCCTGGTCAGCCAGCCGCCTTGCGTGGCCTCACTGGGTCTGCCCATTGCCACCTGGCGCCTGGGGTCTGCTAGCCGCTGCTTGCACACCTGGGGCTCCTGCACGCCTGGGTCCACCAACCTTCGCTTTTTCCTGCTGTGACTCTGCCCCTCTTACTGGTCTGGGTGAATAGTTGTTGGACTTCCATACAGTTCAATTTTCTGTCAGTTCTGGTTGCTTTCTTGTTTCAAAATCTTTGTTGTCCTTAATTTTGGTTGTGCAAGGAGGCACAGTGAGTCCACCTATGCCTCCATTTGGGCCGGAAGTCCTAGAAAATCTTTTTTAATATCCTTCAATTTTATCATGTCAGGATCACTAACTACAGTGACTGGGAAGCAGACATTAATTGTTAGTAGAAGAACTTACTACAGAGAATTGTGAGATGAAGTGCCTGGAAACAGTGTGATGCATCTATATCATATCCTAACATCGTATCATATTGTATCATATGATGTCGATGGCAGGAGGAAGCTGGGCATTCTATTTCTCTTCACCACACTCCGGCTGCTGTGCTGGTGTGCACCGATAGTGTTTTTACTGCGATGGTCTGGGGGGCTTGGAAACATCCACCAGTTCACAGGCTGGATACAGAAGAATGGGAGGTCATGCTCTGCTTGGCATAGTCAGGGAAGGCTTTGTGGGGAAATGGAATTTGATTTAAGCCTTAGTGTGTGGATTAGATTCAATTTAATACAGAAGAAAAAGAAGAGTATTTCAGTGAGAGAGGAGTTCTGGGGACAAAATTACAAAATGTGGAGATACACAGGTTATGTTTCCGTAGTCCCTGGGAGGAACAGGAAAGCTGAAGTGAAAGTTTTAATCAGGTTATAGATGAAAAGTTTCATGTGGTAAATTTCATTTTATGGAGTATATATTACATAAACAAGCACTGTACTAAGTGCTCACATGCATTAATTATTATAACAACCCTGTGATGTGGGTACCAATCTTGTTTTGTGGAAGAGGTGTGTGCATAAAGGCAGGTGCCAGAGACTTGCCTAAGATCATGTAGCAAGAGCTCGAACTGGGACTTGGTTCCAGCCATCTGGATTCTGGAGGCCCTGCTGGTCACCATTCTGCTAAGCCTTCTCATGAAGCAATCTTACCCTATGGGGTGAGAATGTAGAGAGAATAGGGCTTTGAGATAGGAAGAAGGCACGTATTTTTGTCTTTAATATTTATAAAAAGAGATAAGCTTAGATTACCTTCAGAAATAGGAGCTGATTGCAAAGTGTAGTGACTCTTGGTGGACAGGGCATCCTGCATTCCGGTTCCTTCAAGACTGGGATTATGGCAGGTGTCATGGGAAATCGACAGCTAGCTCAAGCTGCCTCACAGCCGTGTCACACTTTCCATGAAGGAAGCTCTGAATGAGCCAGTTTGTCACCACCTGGCATAGGGTGTCTGTTGTGTGGGGTTTCATGTTAAGCCAATTGGAGAAAACTTTGGCTTCATTCACATTCCGTCCATAGCACAGATCTGGGTCAGGACCAGGGGATCAAAACTGGTTTCAGAGTCAGCGGAGTAACTCTGAGACTGCCCTGGCAAAGTCAGTGCCTCCAGAGGCCAGCAGTTGCCATAAAGGCATCAAGGAGGCCAGATGGAGGCCGAGGGGAAGAAGAAGTTTGTTTGAAGAAGTGACTGCTACTCCACGTCAGTTGATTCTCTCTATGAGGAAGCAATGTCAGGTGGTCTTCGAGAGATGTGAAATCCCAATGAAATATCCTAATTTTAAAAATATTGACAATGAATTAAAGTGAAAACAACAAATCATTCTTTGGGCCAAAGAAAATGGATCAGTTTGTTACTGCTGACTTCAGTATGCCTCTTTAGTACTGAGAGACTGGCTTTTCAGGAATGGCTTTGGGATTAGTTTCTCTGGGAGACATTTTAACAGAATTTTGAAGAAAGACTCAGAAATCAAGTTGGCTTGCTCTTGGTGACCAGATTGGATGCATCCAAAGCCTTTTCATTTTTAAAGGCTGCTGGTTCTCCTGCATTCTTCACCCCATATGCACTCATGCACATCCTTCTGCGGAAGGTTGGGGAATCTAGAATCGATGACCTGGCAGTGTGTTTTAGGAGCACCACATCCGGAGTGAATCACCCTTCATTCCGTTTAACAGATCAGTCATTTGGGGAAGCTGATTGCTCCCCTATCTATATCATACTTTGATTCATTTACATTTAAGTGATGAAAGTGGTTTTATTTTTTCTCTCTTCAATGGGTACGAAGCCCAGAGGAGCTGAGGGAGTTGTAAAGAGAAGTGCTGACTCCTCGAACGTGCTGTTGGTTGCATCCTCAAATGGCGCACTCAATTAGGGGTAATATTTCATTGATTCGTGTGTATGATGACTCCCTAGCCAGTAGCATTTTCTAAATGGTCCTGAGGCAAGACTTTGGGCTTTGAAAACAGCCCTTCATCACCTTTATGTCTGGAGCCTCATCGGCACAGGCTGCACTGAAGCAGTTACTTCCATCGGGGGCGCAGCCAGTGTCTGGCTGGAATGTCTTGGCTCAGCGGGCCCCGCCGGTCAGAAGAATGGGTCTGCTGACACTGTCTGTGGCCGGGCACAGGCGGGTCCACGATCTGCATGCTGTGTCGGAGCATGTGGGCACCTGTCTACATTTCCAAAAGGGCAAAAAGATGGTTAAAAAAAAAACCACTTAAAATGGTTATAGATTAAACAAATAAAAACACTTTTTATAAAAATCTCTCTTCCTGGGATGCACAGGTAGTGTAGACATGTTCTGAAGTTATCCCTATGGACGGCCTGTCAGCTCATGGTCCTCGTTGGTCTCAGGTTCAAACATGAGGTAGTCAGTTGCTCCATTTGATATTTACACTAATAACACAACTTCAGTAAAGAAGTTTCACACAAAGTGTGTGTGTGTCTGTGCGATATGTGCATGTTCCCCAGTCTAGCTGTGGAAGACGAAGGGGAAATGTTTTTTGGCGAGTAGAAGAACCCACGATGTAGATATAGGTGATCTTCCACCCTCTCTAATGATAAACTGGCTTGATCTCAATCTACATGAAGTGATTGATTGATCAGTGATAAAACGTTCTCAGTAGATAAGCCTTCAACATCCTTCCTGGCTGTCCCTTTGTCTCTGAATTAGTGGCTGGGTCCAATTTGTGGCCAGTGCAAAGTCTGGAAGGCAGCTTCCCATTTGGCTGGGGAAGACCACCCAGGGTGGGACAAAAGTAGGTTTATAGTTGTTCATGTGGAAATAATATAATAATTGATAAATGATAATACAAGAATAAACTGTGTTTTGCACACTCACTACTGTAAGCCCACTTGGCCCACCCTTTATGGGAGCCCTGTGAGGGCAGGAACTACAACAATGAAGGCAGAAGCAAACCGAGTGCGGCACATACAGGTAGCTTTCAGATGACGTTGACGCACTTTACATCCGGGGACTCATTTAATCATGACAGCAACCCTACAGGGTGGTTATTATTATTATTATAATCCCTAGTTTGCAGTTGAGAAAACTGAGGCATCAAAGGATTAAGTCACTTGCTCAAGGCCACACAAGTAGAAGTAAAAAAGCTTGGTCTTGAAAACAGGCAACCCGAGGCTAGAGTCTCTTTCCCTACTCCCCCTGCATGCCCGTCCCGTAGTCAGACCCCTGAGTCTGACACAGTCCTTGGCACCTAGTAGATGAGTTGGATAAATGCTACTAGTTGGATGAAAGGCCTTTAAGCATAAGTTTCCATAGAAGTGCCAACTTGGATTGTTATTGTTGGTGCAACTATTTTTGTTAATACTAATAACAACGACTATATAGTAAGATCTTCATATGTGCCAGGCACTAAGCTAGCACTTTGCATGCATTATTTAATTTCCTCCTCATAACAGTTTCATTCGCAAAGTGAAACACTGAGACACCGAGCATGTAATTATTTACATTTAGAAGGTCTCCTGCTAGAAAATAGCGGTGCCAGAAGGTAAACAGAGGCCTGCTCTTCCTGCAGAGCTTGTCCCTGCAGGAGCTCTCTCTGAAAGTCAGGCAGGGTTAGGGAGCAGAGGTGAGGTGAGCACAGCCCAGCACCTGCGGAAGCCTGTTCCCTGCTTGCCAGTCCTTGGACGCCAGCTCACTCCCCACGCTGTCAGGGTGCTGCTCAGTGCTTGCCCAGAGTCACAAGTCAGATCAGAATTCAGGTCTTAAGGGCAAAGGGGTCACCTTTCAGGTCATCTCACCTCCCTATACACCAAAACTGACCTTTTTCACTTCTCTCTGTGCTTTTTTTTTTTTTTTTAAAGTTTATAGCACATACCATCTGTTTTCAATTTTGTAAAGAGTAATGCAAAAAATCTAATCCAGTTTTTCAAAACACTTAATTTTTAAAGGAAAAATAGTGTTTTTTTATTTTAATACTTCAGTGCTTAACAAATGGTATTTACTTAGCAATGCACACATAGTCTCTGAAACTCCCCACTGAGATAATGCATCTGTTTTTCTCCTGTCCATTCTAATACTCACTGCCTGCTTGTGCTAGTTAAAGATTGAGGGGAGTTTAAGATGTAAGCCAAAGCAGGTAATTTCCTGAAGAGAAGAAATGTACCTTAAATAATTTCTCTTTGTTAGATCTTTTTATTTTCCTTTCATTCAGCTCTTTCTAGAAAACAAAAAGAGGGAAAGATGGGTGACAAATGTCTTTTGGATTCAAAGAAGTGACAGGAAACCTCTGAAAGCAAAGTTAAAAAAAATCATTTCCTAGAACGTGAGTTGGACCTGCCTTTTAGCACTGTTGCACATTAGTGCTGCTCCCCCTCCCGTTGGGAAGCGGAGGCCCGAGTGGCAGTCATTACTGCCAATAGTACCATTACCCAATGGATTCCTGGAAAGGCTCACTTAAAAGATTCGGCCAGATCCTCTCCAGGGGCTTGCAGTTCCCATCATCCCAGGAATGAAATATTCAGTATCATCTTTCTGCACCTGAGGCTGCCATGGATTAAATTCTTGCTGCCTCCATTACTGGGGCAGCCAAGAGCTCCGGCTGTACGGACTGGATGTGGATTGCTTAATGGCTGTGCTTGGCTGAGAAATGGAGAGGAGATGAACTGGCCAGAACCACAGTCACTATGGTGAGCCCAGGCTGGAGAGCAGACCTTCCAGAGGTGCTAGGGCCCAAGAAGAATCTACTTGAGTCCATCCCCTCCCCTACCACTGGACATTATGAAATCACATTCCCTACTTACAATCATCCAACAATATAAACAACCCCATGCAAATGGTGCTGCATAATAGCTCTTAACCTGGACAAGTTCCCATTGGTTCCCCTTTCCTGTCTGTTGCAGAAATGTGTGGATTTCCCCCACATGTTGTCTTTGGTTCTTTGCTTTTCATGGTCTACACTGTGTTTACATAAACTCCAATCACCTGTGAGCCATGGGGTGAGTCCCAAATCAGTTCTATGATGTAATGATTTTCTTGACACACATGAACTGCAGAATAAATGATTATGGAATGATCGAGTGAATGAATGAATGACTTTCCCCCAAGTTCTAGACTTACCTATCTCACTGTGTGTAGAACATCTCTTCCTGGTTGTCTGTGGATGGCTGAATAACGGCCCTTCAATACATCCACACCCTGCTCCCTGGAACCTTGTGCATGTTACCTTAGGTGGCAGAAAGGGCTTTGCAGCTGTGACTAAGTTAAGGCTCTTGAGATGGGAAAAGTATGCAGAATCATCTTAGTGGGTCTGATACAACAGTAAGTGTGGTTAGCAGAGGGATGCAGGAGGACAGAGAAGAACTCTGTGACAAAAGAAGCAGAGACTGGGCAGATATGGTCAGGAACTAACAAATGCTTCTGGAATCTGGAAGAGGCAAGGAATGGATTCTTGCCTGAAGCCCTCAGAAGAAAGGAGCCCTGCAAACACCTTGATTATTATTTCCCTAAAACTTACTTCCGAGTTCTGATTTCCAGAACTGGAAGAAATTAAATTTGTGTTGGTTAAACCCGCAAAGTTTGTGGTACTTTGTTACAGCAATAACAGGAAATGAATGTAATGTCTTCTGACAGCTCTGACTTAACATTCTTGAAACAAGCTCACTCCTTCCTCCCCAGATTCTGCCCTTCAGTTTCAACTCATGGCTTGCTCGTCCTCATAGCCTCTTGCATTAGGGAAACGGGAGTCCTTTGCTCTCTGTTCCTTACCCATTTACTCAAGGCTGGCAGATTCTGCTCATTCTCTACCTGGAACGTTTCTCAAATCTACCTTTATTTGTGGCTCTGGCAATATTCCCAGTTGGTGGTGCACTGCCTGGCATGTAGCAGCTTCTCACCGATAACAATTGGGAGTTATTATTCCTCTTCCCTGATGCCCTTAAACTGTTCTTTCCATTGGGTATAATTTCCTTTGTGAACTCTGTGAGGGCAGGGGCAGGGTTTTTTCCCAGAACTCCATACAGGTCTGGAATATAGCCTCGTCCAAACATGATGAACTAATACATGGACATACTCCTCGTCGGCATCAGATTACCGAACACTGTCAGGCGGTTGGCGAAGAGCAGCAGTTTGGGAGGCAGATGGAATTTGGTTTATGTCCATGCTCTATAATTATCTACTTGTGTAATTCTTTCTGGTAAGATAGGAACCTTTTGAAAACTGCAGTTTCCTCAATTATAAGATGGGGATAAGGAGAGCACTCACCTTTGAATTGTTCTGAGGAATGCACTGGGGTCTGACTCAGGGCAGTAAATGGTCAGTAAGTGTGAGCTCTCATTATTATTTTTGTGGAGACATGGGAGCACCCACACTGCGTCTCCTTGTCAGCCAGGGGCTGGAGCGTGGGTTGCATATGTATGTGCGGGGGTGCAGGGACATTGGCAGAAAAGGAGGGCAAAGAGCGGGGCTGGAGAAGGCAGGGAGGCAGGCATTTTGCATTCAATAATTGAGTACAATTTGGAAACACTTGCCTTGTGTAGCCCTCAGCTGCCTGTGAAATTCATCTGAATCTTGTTCTGTTGGCCTATGGGGTATTTTCAAATACAAATTAGGTTGGCCAGAATTCCTTTTCTGCAGCAACTCTCCTGGGTGCAACTTAGAGGTTATTAAGATGCCTAATAAAAGGAGAGAGCACATTTAATAACATTACCATCAGCTCGACAGAGCTGAGCTATGTGGGCCCATGGTGCCCCAGAGCCCTCAGCCTCCTGCCACTGGTGCACTTGCTTAGAAGAGGCCCCATAATTATCCGCATTTAGAAAGCACCATTAAACCCATCGAGGCAGCCATGTCCCATTTGCAGGGCCTTTCTGCCCACATTACCTGGGAGACCCAGGGCCTGGCCTCTTGGGGTGGGAGGAGAGAGGGAATGGATGGAAGTTGCCGGGCTGAAGTGAAGGCCGGTTAAATTCACAAAATGGCAGATCTGCTAAGTGCCATTGTCATCCACGTGGCAGCTTTTCCTCCCTTTATTTTATGCATTCATTTCACAAACCTTTGTTGAGCACCTGCCAAGTTTCAGCACGGCACTGCGGCTTCTCCTGCAGGGTTCCATTGCTCCTCACAGCTGCCTGGGGAGGCCAGCGATTCTCAGAGGGCAGAGGTTTTGCCCCGCTGGAAACACTTGGCAATGTCCAGAGATGCTTCTGGTTGTCACCACTGGGGGGGAGGGGTGCTGCTGGCACTTAGTGGGTAGAGACCTGGGATGCTGCCCAGCACCCTGCAGGACACAAAGCAGGCCCTTGCAACAGAGGATTATGAGGCCCGAACTTCAGGAATGCTGAAGTTGAGCAGTTTCTAGGTAGATGCTACCCTTTCCCTCATTTACAATGAGGAGACTGAGGCCCAGGGCGGTTACAAGGTTGTCTGGTGTCGCACAGCTGGAAGTGGTGCAGCCGTGAGAGCCTGAGCACTTCCCACTCTGTTACACCATCTCCCCGTGCAGCCTTCTACACCCATTCTTTGCTGCTGAGTTCCCTCCCTGCCTCTGCTCCAGGCCAGCTGCCTGCCCTCACAAAAGCCAATTGCAATTATACTTATTGGGAGTAACATGATGTTTGCTTTGGTGGGAGTTTTCTATAAAGAAGATTCCTTTGAGAACGTATATAATTGTTGCACATTTTAAATAATTCAGTAACCTGTGCAAGAGTGGAGTCTACAGTTAGCTTTAATCTACGTGAAGTATGAACAACAGTACCCTTTTAGAAGTACCTAATATCTATGTGTGATTTTAGAGATCTTTAGAGCCTCTTGTGGTTTTTAAAGGCAGAGTGGTCTGTGTGGAGAATATTTGGGGGCCTGGAACAGAGGAGGTGCTGTACACCAGGAATGATAATGATCTGGACCCAGGTGCCTGTCTCTGCTCAGCCTCCGGGCCTTTGCACACACCATTCCCTCTGCCAGGAACTCTCTGTCTCCCCTCTTCTCAGCTCGCTATTAAAAAAAAAAATCATCTCTTGGGGAGTTTTCTCAGGTCTTGGTTAGGCACCCTGTTTCCTGAGCACCGTAAAGGTTTTAGATCCGCTCTGTCCAAAAGGAGTATAATGAACTGCATTTGTAATCTAACCCCCCTCTGCTAGCTGTGGCTGCCTTGCTGTGAGGCTCTTTAGCTGGGACATTCCTCCAGGTTTAACCTGCATTTAGAGAGATGACCTCAAGGACTTGTGCTGATGCACACCAATAGTTTTTTCTGTTTTATAGACTGTCTCTTAACAAAAAAGGTGGTACAGGGACAACTTACTCTTTGTCATCAAGGGGCCCAGAGTCAGTGCCTTTACCTTAGTAAAGAGAAGATTGTTTCCCAGTTGGAAAGCAGGGTCCTTCGATCATGCCACGTCTCCGTGCATCTCCTCCTCCTACCCCACCTGCGAAGGTGCACGGTACAGAGATGTGACTTGCCCTTTTCTGAATGGCCAGCGCAGTGTTTGAAATGAAAAGGCAAAACCTGGTGCATGTTAGAGATGAATTATTAGTTTGAACTGTATGAATTTACTGATAGTCAACCACTCTTGGCCCAGAAATACCATAATTTCATATGGTCCAACCTACTATAATACTTGTAAGTCTTTCTCACACTGGTTAGTGGGAATCTGAGGTGGAACTACCATTCTGGAGAAAAACAGTTTGGAATCATATAGCGAAGGTTTCCTTCCTTCTTTTTTTTGTATAAAATACTTTATTTAAGTCCTCTCAAGAGTCACCATTTCGAGCTCTGTGCACATGTCATCAAGCTACGCGCACATCACGGATTCAGAGTGCAGTCCCGCAGAATTGACATTCCCGTACTTCCAAGTCATCATTGAATGACTACCTGTTTTCCTCACACTACAAAAGCCTACATGTTTCATCCCTTCTCTCCAGGTCCGATATCCATCCAGAGCTTTTACAAGTCCCCAGCTCCCTGCAGCCATGTGATCCTGTTTGAACCTGTACCCAGTGTTCTTGGAGGAGCCAGTGTGGGACATTCAGTCACCTGGCTTCCTCACTGCTAGCAGTGTTGCTGGAACTGGGTCAGTTAGTAACCACTTGTTTAGACTGGCCACAGTCTTCTTATTGTGCGATTTTGTGCTCAACATGGCAAGTGCCAGGCCCTGAGTCTTCGGCCAACAAGCCATGAGGAGGCCCAGCAAGAGCAGAAAGGACATGTGCTTCGGTGTCCAACAGACTTGTTTCCCATGCTGGCCCTGCAGTTGAGTGGTGGCAGAGCCCATTCACGTTACTTAGTCCTCTTGTCCCCACGGTGACCAGCTTACGATAAAGGACACAGATGAACAGCTAGACTAAGAAGTATGTAGAGTGAGGTCTGGAAGGGTCCCAGGAGCAGAAGCTCATGTCCCCATGGAACCAGGTCACACCACCCTCCCAGAACGTGAATGTGTCCCCAACTGGAAGCTCTTACGGTGGAGTTGTTAATGTACACATCTTTGACCCTGCAATTCCATGTCTAGGAGCTCATCCTGAGACCTTCATGGGTGAGCACACAAAGACATATGCACAGGGACGTTCGCTGCAGTGCTGTTCATAGCGGCAAAACCTGGAAGCCATTTAAATTGGCTAATCATAGTATGTTTATACTGTGACTATTATGAATACATAAATGCATTTTAATATACATTAAAATGATGATGTATATCTGCAACTGTTGGCATAAAATGATGTCCAGGTATATTTTTAAGGAAAAAAATGGATTTCAATTTTAACATGATCTTATTAAATAAATATTTGGGTATATGTGTGTATGTATGTATAGAACTATTCATACAAGGATTTTGCATAAATGTATTAAAAAGAATCCTATCTGGATGATAGATATAAAAAAGATTAGTTTCCACAGGGGATAACGCTTAAATTGTCCTCCATACATCCTGCCCTGACAGGTAACAGGGCCTTCCTGTTGCCAGAGCTTCCAGGCTTTTGTGCCAGGTCAGTTGGGTGAGTGTGAGAGACGGAGAGAAGTCTGTCTGTTTTCAGCTCTGTGGACTTTTGACTCATGCTCTCTGAAAGTTTAACTGAGGGAAGAAGATCCTGGATGATTTTATAATTTTGGAAGGAATTCTATGTTACTCTGACATATAATCATACTCTACATGAACACTAAGGTCTGTCTCTCAGCCAGCTTTTTGGCCTGCTGTCACACACATTGCAGCACCTCCATTTACTGTGCACTTGACGGGTGGTCACCTGCACACCTCTGTTTGGATGCTCTCTCTCCTAGGTAGGAAGAATTTCCCCACTTGGACGATGAGAAGACGGAGCCTCCAGGAGGCCAAGTGACACAAGGTCCTACTGCTAGTGAGGACAAACCTAGGTTGGCATTCTCTCCATCGTACCATGTTTTTATTTTCATGACTTTATCCTACATCACCCTCCACATCCAGCCCTGCAACGTGCTGTAGGAGCCCTCTAGCTGACAGCCTCCCTACCCCCCCAGGTATGGAGAAACACCGTGAATGCAGCGTTGTGGTGAAACACTGTGGAGTCCACCTTCCTGAGACTTACACTTGCTCCATCGCTTATTGGCTGCGTAACCTCGGGCCAGCTACTTAACCTTTTTATGTCTCCATTTTCCTTCTGTAAGATGCGGGTCATGAAAATCACACCTGCGTAACTGGCTTGGGAGAGGACCAACTGAGACAGTTCAGGTAAAGTAGCGTAGCCCAGTGTCTGGTGCCTTTTAAGTTGTAGATAAATGTTAGCCGCTGTTGGTCATCTTGTCTTCCCTATCTCACCCTACAAAAACCACACCTGGGCCAGGAGGTGGAGACAGAGGTCATGGGCCTTGTCTAAGGTCACACAGCTGATGAAAGATGGAGCAGCTTTTTGTCAGTCTTCCCATTCAGCAGAAGGCACATAGGTGTTGCTCTGGGGAGGGAGCAGAAGATGTGAGAGGCGCTCAGGAAGAATGTTGTTTCTCCCGGTGCTGCATGCAGTAGGTGGATGGAATGAAACAGCAACTAATCCAACCCAGCCCCAAACCACAAATGTCAACAGATATTTTATGGCCGGGAAGGTGCCAACGAACATGTCACACGCTCTTTTGAAAATAAATGAAGCCACGTAGGGACTCTAAATTAAAAAATAAGAACTGGGCTGTTTATGGATCTCCTCTGGCTCCAGTTTATGGTGTTTCAAACACTGCAGCAGGAAGAGGCGCAGTGGGAGGAGCCCTGCAATGTGACCAAGAGGTCACGGGCTCGGCTGTTATCTAATTGCATCTCACCGGGCAAGTCACTCTGGGCCTGGGCGGCTGCCTCGTCACCAGTGGGCTAATAAACTCCAGCTCATGGGTTTGTCAGGAAGAGGATTCCAGGACTGAGGGCAGCTTTTGTTCCTCTTTCCAGGTTAATTTTATCTGAATGCAGTGGGCAGTTCCCCAAAGGGGCTGGCATCTGCTTCCCCCTGGAGACCCTGCAGGAGGTGCCTCGTGCAATCGGAAAAGTAAGGCTCCTTGGACATTGTCTTGTGATTCTATGTATAAAACATAAAAGGAGAACTGCCCTTGTTGAAACAGGAGGGTCACCTTCATGGATTTTCCCTCACCCAGAGGCCATCCTCATGGGTCTGCCCCAGACCTGAGGACCCTGGAGAGTACCATTTGAAAACGGGCTCTTAGAGTTTGGTGGGCACAGAATCAGGGCTGGTTACAAAGCAGGCGCCTGGGACCCACTCTGAGATGATGGGATTAGAATCTCAATTTTGGACAAGATTCCTAAAGTTTGAGAATTATTGGCCTTTTCCAATACTTTCAGCTTACCGATGAGGAAATGGTTGCCCCGAGTAGAGAAGTCACTTATTAGTGGTTACACAGCTGGTTTATGAAGAGTCCGATCCTAATATCTAGGGCTCCTGACCCCAAGTGGCTCACTTAGGCTCCTTAGTTGCAGGCCTCAGAAATGTCGGCTAACGTAAGCAGAACTCATGGGGAAGCTACTTCATGGTCCATAAAATGGAAGGGAGAACACAGTTCCCAGGAGCAAGGGCAGCCCCACTGCAGCACATGGCAAGAACTACCAGAGAGTCTCTTTGGGGCAACACTACCAGGGTAAGTTTGCCTCCACCATTCTTTGTCCTTGTGGCACTTCGTCAAGAGTCGACATCTTGGGAGGAAAGTAGGATTGCTTCAGTGTGCACAGAGAGGCCGCCACGCCTGGGGACCGCAGGGAACCTTGAGCAGGAGCTCCAGGAAGGCCTCACATGGAGGGTAAGGCAGAGCTCGCTGAGGCGATGCTACCGGCAGACAGTGAAAATGGACATTGGAGGCAAAAGCCGAGGTCTGCCCACACACCCAGCCACCTTCCCACCACACTGTGGTGGCCCCCTGTGAGGCTCAGTGCTTCACAGAAAAAGATACAATCTAATTGAAGGGGTTAAGGTAAATTCTGTGGCTTAACTATCAGCCAAATGACATTTTAACAGCCTTTTTAGCATAGCCTAGCTGGGCTGAGACCTTCCCTGCAAAATGCCTTAATCCCTGGCCTCTAAATAGAGAGTTATTTTCAATTTCTCCAGTTCCTAATGTTTTAAATGGAACTACTGTTCCCCTTAGAGCACCCAGTGGCTGGCTGGAGACCTTTATTGATATATATATAAATTACCCCAATCCCCTCTGCTGCCTACAGATCCAATCATATTGAACTAATGCGCATATAAATAAAAACCTGGAAGTGTGGTTTATGGCAATAAGTAGTGCAGCCGAAGTTTATACCGTTCTGCAAAGACACCTTGATACATTGCTGATAATCTTCATAATGTGTTTAAAGAGGCAGTGTGTCAGTTCAGGCTGGAGCACCTTGGGAACCGAATGGGAAATCTGATTCCCAGCTTCTGATTGACCAAGAGAAGAATCTGTCCTGCCAGGAGGAGGCCCACCCCAGGCTATAAAGGGCCCAGATGCTGGAAAATCATCTCAAAGTCCCTGGGCCCTAAAGAGATGGGCCAGCCTACACCAGGTGCAGGGGTCGGGCCAGGAATTCTGCTTTTTGCAGTCTGTGTTCTGTGGTTAGTCTTGATGGTGGCTGACTCCAGAGTAGCTGAGGAACAGGCTAGGAGTGCTCTGCAGAGCAGAGGTCTTGTAACCCCCAAGATGTCCCAGAGGAAAGTGTCTGGGTGATGGACCTCCCTTACCTGTCCTCCTTCAGTCCTCTCTGTCCACGGCAGCCGGGACAGTCGGCTGGGAGGGGAATCTGATTACCACTGCTCCGTACCCTTTCCGCTCCATGACCTAACTCTGCCCGTGAGCCTTCTGAGTGTGGGCCATGCCCACCGCTCTGGCCTTGTCAAGTTCTGCACTCCCTAGACCACCTGCCCTAGCCACTCTGGTCTTTTTTTATTTTCTAGTTTCTTGTGAACCTTGTTTTTTCTGCCTGGACTGCACAAAACACAGGACTAGCTCTCTGCCTGTTGGATTATTGTCTTGCCCACATCCTCTGGTAGAAAGTTCTACTTCTTTGCCTTCCCTCCCACTACCACCCCCTACTGCACCCAGTCTGTAGTGTACTCCGTGCCATTTCTGAGTCCTGCCCATGCTTATGGTCTCCTTATTCACACACATTCCCCTGATCCTTCCACCTGGAAATTATTTCTCTCATGACTCTTTTAGTGAACTTTTATCACTCTCAGCCTAATATTGTAACAACTTATGTGTGTGCATTTAATTTCCCTTTTGGTCTGGGTAGGCCTGGGATTGGTTCATCTTTGGATTCTGCAAGCTCCTACAGTGTCTACATAGCAGGGGCTTAGTAAGTGTTTGCTGGTTGTGAGAATGAATGAACGCCTGGGTTTTGGCCATAGCAGCAGGAGATGCCAGTCCTGGAACTCAAAGCGGGGACTTAGGGCAGTGGGTATGAAAGGCACGCAAGTGCCTGTGTGTCTGGGAGCCCGGGAAAGGGGTTGTGGAGCATCCAGGGGAGGGTGAGAAGAGGAAGGGGTCCTGTTTTGGACGTTTTGTCCAAGATAAGCCTTGAACATGAGCCCAGACAGGAAACAGAGATAAAATAAGGAAAATACATTATTTTTGCTCTGTGTTATCAGAAGTAGCTATGTGTGTCCCAGTGACTGGGCACAACAGTCCTGTTGGGGTCTGGGGAGAAAATATTCTAATTTGTGTTTGCATCAATTTCTCATTAAAATTTTTTATTTTTGACATGTTTGAATATGTATCTAATACAGTAGTGTTGTGATATATGTATGCAATATGAAAATAAATACATTAATATGTGAATAGTTATCTACATATTGGATTGGATGATGCAATTTATTTTTAACTAATGGAGTGTGCAATTAAAAAAGTTTGCAGAATGCTGCTTTAGAGGTTCAATTCCTATGATAAGCCAGAGGCTGCCAATAACTTTGAGGTGATATTAATTTTATGTATTATTGAAGAGCAATGTGAGGAGGTTCCTTTGGTTTACTTATCACATAATGTTTTAGGGTCCCAGCTCAAGTTCAGTGTAACGTTGTAATAAAGTTTACTGACTTTGGGATCTCTCGGCCTTTGTTTCTCATTCTGGCTGCGCCACATTCTATCAGTGTGATCTTGGACAAGTCAGCCTCTATGGGTCGCAGTTTAATCATTCGTAAAATGGAATTAATAAGAGTACCTACTCTAAAAATGAGATAACTCTTGATAAACATTAACATTTCTGGCACATAATTGTAGCTCATACGTTGTAGCCACCAAAGAACCTAGTCTAGGAACATCAATCAGCTGGTGACACTTCTTCATTCCAGGCCCACAGCAGACATCGCTGGTTGATTATAGCCTTGTTCCTTCTGGAACTCGAGACTGGGACATTCTTTTTTCCTGGGGGCGGTTGCATCCCTGAGGCTTGAGAAGCTGCTCATGTACAGAAACAACCTTGTGGACTTCCCAGTAGCAGGAGGGATCCCGGTGAGACTTGAGGAAGAGCTTTTCCTCTTTAGGGTCCCAGTGGGATGTTATCAAACAGGTCTTTGAAAACTTTTCTCTAAGGATTTTGGGGCTATGGCAACAACAATGAGGATAATGTCTCACGTTTTGAGCAGTGCTTTCTAGTTTTCCAAATACTTTCATGTACATTTTCTAACTTCATCTTCATAGCAACCCTGCCTGGCAAAGCAGATCAGGCATTAGAATCAGGAAAATAGCAATCCTTTTTAAAAGAGAAAAGAACCCTAGAGACTTTGGCCAACCTCCTCATTTTTAGGCAAGGAAACTGACACCAGAGAGGGCGACTTCCTCCAGGTAACTCACCTGGAGCCCAGCCACTCATATTCTACTTCTTGGTATCTCTACTGTGCCTAGTAAATGCTTAAAAAGGACTTGAATGAATGCATGAGTGAATGACTCTGTTAATGAGTGAACATAGTCTCTTAGTGGCCAAATTAGGTCCGCTAGAAACGTCTGTCTGGGACGAGAGAGGGCGGTACATTTTCTCCAAAGCCCTGCTGTAACTCTTCATTGCCATGGCTGGTATGCTCACCTGGGAGTTCTGGCAGGTTTACGTATAAAAAATGGCTCAGCACAGGTTTTGGCTCTGACTAGGAGCCATAAACTCTTGGGGAGGAAATACCACCAGTTCAAGAAAAGCTGTATGTGGGGAGCCCTAAAATTCCATCGTGTTTGAGTCAGGCATGGAGAAGGAGCATTTGTTGGTGATGATTTTGAAATATTAGGCTCCTAAAGATTAATAACCTCCTAATATTGAAGTTGCTTTACCTGTGGTTATAGCAGAATATGGGCCCTTGTCTTGGAGGCTCACACCTGTCCTCCCCTACCTGCAGGTCTCAGGGGATCCCACCTCATCCATCTTGGCACTTAATAATATTTAATGAATGAATGATGGAATAAATGACTAGGTGGGTGAGTGTATAAAACAGATAGAAATGCGGTGCCCCAGAAAACTTTTTTGCTGCTTTCCTTTAGGAAAGGAAACTCTCCAAAGATTCTGTAGGTCCCGTCTGGAGCAGAGCGCAGTGCCCTCAAACTCGGTTCCCCACTTTGTGATCCTGATTGGGGCCGGCCTGTTCTCAAAGCCCATTCCTGTTCTGAAGATGATTTTAAAACATTCCTTTTCTCTTCACATCACTCATGCCACAAACATTTATTGGGCATCTACAGTGTGCTTGGCAACGCGATGGGCCCCGAGGGGGAGAAGAGTGAAGGATGGCCCTGTGGAGCAGCGGTGTTTCTTTCTCTGCTTTTATCTCTCATCAGCTCAGAAGTTTATTTTTGAAATAAAGGTTCATTTTCTTAGTGGAATTCTTAAGTGGGGAACGATGAGATGAATTCGGGCTTTTAGGAACTGCTTTTAGAACTTGTGGATGACTTCCACTGTTTGCTGCTCACCCTTGCTGATATGCCCTATTAATATTCAAAAGCTGTCACTTTACTTTATCTTTGTTCTTTAGTAGACAAGACTGCTGGCTGGGAGAACCTGGGTTGTCTGCTTTAGCCTTGTCACACTATGGGGTGGGACAGAAAGAGACATGGCCCAAGGTTGTTAGTTTAAGACGATTTTGGGTGGGGGGCAGTTCTGCATATTTCTCTTGGTATCACATTCTATTTAATTGACTTCTATCCCTTTTCTTGTACATAAAATTCATCTGCATCAGGAACAATCCCAGGCAAGGCCTGCTGTTGGGCGGACAGCTGCTGGGGGCACATTAGGGCTGTGTGAAAGGTGTAGGGGTGGCACTTACGTATCGGTGGCGCAGTCCTGTTTAAAAGCGGTGACTGTCCGGAATGCCGTGTAAGAGAGGGTTCTGATGTATCCTTGGGCATGGCAGGCACGAGCAGTGTTAGCATGTGTGACAGCTGCCCAAAGACTTGCAGCACAGATTTGAAAGGCTGGGTCTCAGCCTGAGTGTCCAGGGGGAGGAGTCAGGTGAACAGAGGCTAAGAAAATTTTTATTTTCCTTTCACCACCTCTTTACCTCTCTCATCATTGCCTTCTTTCCTTTCTTTTCCTACCTCCCTTCTCTTTCTTCTCATGCTCCATTGTCTCTCTTTCTCTTCTCCCTCTGCCTCCATGTCCCTGTCTTTCAGCCTATTTAAAGCGCACTTCCCCACACCCACCCTGGCTGCACACATGTGAGAGACACGTGAGAGGCTCTTCTCAGCTGCTGCAGATACAGTTCAGACCTGCCTAGTGGTTCGGGTGATGGGCGTCAATAGTTTTACTGACCCCAGGATCAGTTTGCCTCTGACCCCTCTGGCCTTTGTGATATGCTGGCAGAGGCACTCAAGAGGCCATGGGACTTGCAAGGCCACAGCCAAGTATGTGGTCAGGAATGGGCTCTTGACATGCAGATGATGCACATACATGTGACCCTTTGCTTCTGTCTCCACACTATGCACAGACGGACACATGAGTCTCTCCTGAGTGCTCACTCTCTCTGGTTCCTCTCATCAGAATTAAATTCACTTAACGTTGTAAAAGGAAAAAAATGTCCAAAAATATTCCTAAGTTGACTGTAAAGGATGAACTATGTTTCATTTACTTTTGCTTTCCATCTAAGCCAAGGCCGGCATGCCCCAGGTTGAGTCTAGCAGAGGCAGACTCACCTGTTAGCATAGGCTTCCTCTCTTTCTTTCCCTTCTCCCCACTCGATAACCACATTTTACTCTTAACTGTTTTGCTTTCTTTAATTCTGTCTTTTAGGTTACTATGTTGGTGCAGAGGGGTGGAGGGAGACGTCTTTTTCTCATTCCAGTTGATATTCATCTGTCTGCCTAAATTCTTCTTTTTTCCTTTTTCTTATTTTGTCATTCACCACCATTTTGGCTGGTGAGTATAGGTTGTTTTTTTTCCCCTCTAAGCACACTGAATGTCTTTAGGCTTGAACGTCAGACAGGAGACTGATAGGATAATGATGATGGAATGTTAAATGCTATCTATGTAAATCAGCTCCATCAATGGGTACAAGATCCAACTACTTTAGGCTTTTTTTTTAAACATACATTTTCATTTTTTTTAAGGAGAATAATATTGGATTGTTATTAACCTACTTTAGAAGAATCTTTGCATTGCCAGACACATTACTATTTTGCATAAGGCCATATTAAATTTTGGTATGATGTACAACATCATTTTCTCCTAAATGCCGCTTTTAACCTCCAAGTAGTTTCTTTCGTATTTCTGGTGGATGATTGGTTTCTAATAGCCAGATTCAGATTGGGGAGCAGGAAGGAAGAAATGAAGATCTTTATATGCTCTCTGCAGGCAGGGGAAAGGACCTTATATTTTCTCCACATATTGGAAATAGGGAAGCCAGCTGGGTAGACTCTAAGAGTGATTATGTCTTGAGGTGGTTAGTGAAACCTCCGGTTCATCTTCGGGCTCTATAACAAAGCCAAGTCCGCGGTAGGATTCGATTGGATTAAGCGCATTCGAGTGGTTATCACTCCTGGTTACAAGCAATAGGACCCAACTCAAACCTGGTTATAAACTAGGATACACAAGAATGCAAGTGGTCTCAAGGGGAGCCTCAAAGGTTTCTGCCTTCTCCCCTTTGTCTCTCATTCCTCCCTCACTCCTTCCCACCTCTCTGTTCATATCTGTCTGTCCCCATGTCTCTCTCACCCTCATTTTTACTTTCCTGTCTCTCTCTTTCCTGTCTCTCCTCCACCTCTCCCTTCATCCCTCTCTCCCCATCTTTCTCCCACTCCCCTCATCCCACTATATTTAATCTTTCTCATCACCATTTCTCCCCCTCCATCTCTCCCTCCCTGTTGCACTCACTCCCTTTCCTCTCCTTCACCTTCCTGTCGCCCATCTCTCCCTACTTCTCCCGTTTGTCCATCTCCAACCCTCTGCCTTCCTTCTCCTGTCTCTCTCTCATCCATCTCTCTCTGTTCTTGTCTCTCTCCCCTTATCTTTCTCCCCCACCCCTCTCCTGTCTTTCTTCGCTTTCTCTCTCTACTGACTCATTTCCCCCTGCCCGTCTCTGTTTCTCTCCCCCATACCTTTCCATCTCCAACCTCTTCTTACAGACTGTGCACCGGCGGCTCCCTCCGCACAGCTGAGGGTGTGGCACCAGCAGCTCCAGCCTCATGTAGTCCCAGCTTGGTGACTCTGGAGGGAGAACAGTGCTTTCTCCCCTGGACTCCAGTTTTATATGAACCTCAGAGAAGGCTTTCATTGACCTGGCTTGGGTTATATGCTCGCTTCTTGGGATTAATTCACTTATGCCAGCAAAATGAGGAACTGTCTCGCCTATCTGGGTCAGACGCTATCCCTGTGGCCAGTGGTGATGGGGATGGGGGGAAGGTATTAGGATTGGCAGCCCCATCACAATCATTTAGAGTTGGAAAGAAACCTTCCATTAAGGAAATGGGAGTGTTATTAACAGAAGAGACAGAAAACAGACTCTGGGCAGAGAGAAATGGCAAATGTCTCCCACAACCACCTAGACAGGGGCAGGGAAAGAAAACGGTTTTCCATACCATGTTTTGTTCTGGCCAGATAGTGCATACAGGTAAGGGGTAAGAGGAGTACATTTCTTGCTAGGAGTCTTTTCTTTTTTGGTCTTAGGGACCAATCTTAGCTCGTTGAAAAGACCCATTTTTAACCTCTCTAGTGACCTTTCCTCTGTGTCACTAATGTCTTTTACCTTCCAGCTTATGAGGGGATCCCCCAGAGAAGCTAAAACAGCCACATTTTTGCCACCCCTGGTCTCCTTCCCTAGGCTGCTTCTCTTCTGAGTGTACTAACTCCACCCAGTTCTTAATTCCCACACCAGATGTGGGCCAAGCCCTCTTTATCCATAATTTGACCTGAAAAGGGTGGGCACATTTCAAAAAAGCAAGCAAAAAAGAGGAATAAAATAATTTAATTCTGGGGTGTACACCATTGCAATGGGCAGTTCAGGGGACCAGGTGTAAAGGACCATATTCACTGGCATCCTGGTGTATCCGCAGCCTGACTGACTTACAGAGGTAGAGATGGGGTCTGCGATGAAACAGGAGAGAAGAACAGAAAAATGAGGCCAGGAGGCTGCTGACGCTCCCCTTGCTTTCTTCAGACTAGTTGGAGGTGACTGTTCTTCACTCCGTATAAACAAGCGAGGATTTGGGAGCTTAGGCGGGGAGAATGACATGCACCCCTTTAATTGGGATGGAAACCATTTGGTTCATTTACTTGCTTCTGGATGCCTGAGCTTAAGAGCTCCAGCCCCAAAGGTTAGCTGAGGCCAGTTGGGTTTCTCCCCGATAAAGACAGCCAGGAGTTGTGGTGGTGTACGTCATGGGAGAGACCAGCCTCATGGGTCCTTCTGCACACGTTTATGGAGGAGCCGTGGGGCAGTGTGGCGGGCCAGGGGTGGGGTGGGAGGGAACGCTGCAGGGGTGGTGCTGAGAGCTCTGTTTCCTCCACCAGGATGTTAATAGCAGTTTCTGGCCCAGCCTGTGGCTTGAGCTGCCCATTTTGGATTTGGCTGGCGACTCCTCTGGGCAGGCTTTTCGCCTCCGCCTGTTTGTGCTAGAATGCGACACATGGACCCAGCAGTCAGCCAGGTGCCAACCTCGTAATCCGACACCATATGTTCCCAAGTTAGGAGAGGGTAGAGTAGATTTTTTTTTTTTTAAATTTTGGAAGTAGGTTAATTATATTCATCTATATTTTCAGCTCTAGGGTCACAGATGCAACCAAATTATTAAGTATGAACTTCACCATCTCTAATGTGGGGCAGTGAGTGAATTCTCAGAGTAAGACTACAGCCCAAAAAGATATTCCCCTAGTAAAAATGTTCCTTGTTGGCACTGCTTTTAAAAATGATTTTAATGTGATGTTTTGAGGGGAAATCAACGTTGCTCATTTCACCGGCCCCCTCCTCTGCCCAGATGTTGGTTTGTTTGTAGTATTTCTCCCGTTTCCAGGGATATTGGTGAACAGCGCCAGCTGTGTCATTTCTCTGCTGCTCTTTATTCTTAAAATTTAAGTACCAAAGCTAATCTTTAGACTGAAAAATAAAGTCTCTCTGATTCAGGGCATTTCACCAATGAAAGCTGATGGCAGTCTTTGACATGGCTAATATTTGCTGAGGGTGTGACCAGTGCCCAGATGTTTACGTGCAATATCGTATTCGAGCCTTGACCATCTTGCAGGGCGGGACCTCCGGATATGGACCTTACCCTTCTCCACCCTGTTCTGCACCAGGAGACGGGGGCACATTGGCTCTCCCCTGCCCTCTGCCTTACCTTTGGGTTTGGCTGGTGAAGATCCCTGATAAGGAAGTTAGAGGAACAGAGTAGACTAGACAATTTGGATGTCAAACCAACATCTTCTCTCTGAATAACTACTAAGCATCTCTGCTCCCCAAATTTTTTGTCTGTGAAAGAGATGATTGTACCTGTTTCCTGGGTGGTGGTGAGGAGGGTTAAATTACATGTTGCATGTAAAAATACCCAGCCATGTTTCTCCAGTGAAGAAGCATATTTTTTCTTTTCCTTTGCATTTTGCAGGTAGTCTGAGGGGGCGATGCTTTGTTACCATAGTCTGTTTCCTGATGCAGCACCTGCCCTTACCTGCCCAGATCCCCTCTACCCACCTGGGTGTCACCTGCCTCCACACCTGTGTGTTCACTGCAACAGCGACTGTTATCTCTGCCTGAGGGCTTGTACTTTGTCTTCCAGAGGAACAGGCCAGGAATCCAGTTGTCTTTTAATAGGTTCCCGCATTTTAGAAGTATTTTTTCTTAATTCACAGTCTTGCAAATTTCACAAAAATTTGAATTTTGTCAAGGACCTTCTCACTGTACATGGCTCATATGACTTTCCTTTTTGATTTGTCAGCATGGTGAATCATATTACTAAGTCTCCTCATGCTGGACTCTTCTTGCATGGCTGGAACATTATTTTACCTGCTTATTTGGTTGTATGTGTTAAAATTCCGCTTATTTTTGTGTTTATGTTTACAAATGAGATTGATCTGTAGTTTGGGGTGCAGTCTTTACCAGATTTGGGTATTAGCGTTGTCCTTGCCTTGTGGAAAGTGAGCGGGACATTTTCCTCTGTTTTCTCCTCTCTGGAGCAGGCTGAACAGCAGTGCTGGGATTGTGTGTTCTGTGAAGGTGCGGTTTCCGTGCGAAAGTGTTGAGGCCTGTGACTGTGTTTGTCGTTTTGTTTTGTGGTGGGTCTTTGATAATTTTCTTTTTTTTTTCCTTTTAGGAAATTGGTCTGTTCAAACTTTGCCTACTGGAATTAATTTGGTGAGTCGTATTTAAAATTATCAATTAATTTAGGTTTTCAAATTTTTGCACAGAATTATACAAAATATTTTCTTTTTTAAATATATTTTATTGATTATGCTATTACAGTTGTCCCATTTCTCCCCCATCATTCCCCTCCACCCTGCACAGCCCCTCCCATCCACATTCCCCCCTTTAATACATGTCCATGTGTCATAAGTTCTTTAGCTTCTACATTTCCTACACTATTCTTGCCCTCCCCCTGTCTATTTTCTACCCACTGTCTATGCTACTTATTCTCCATACCTTTTCCCCCTCTCTCCTCCTCCCACTCCCCTGTTGCTAACCCTCCATGTGATCTCCATTTCTGTGGTTCTGTTCCTGTTCTAGTCATTTGCTTAGTTTGCTTTTGTTTTAGGTGTGGTTGTTAATATCTGTGAGTTTGCTGTCTTTTTACTGTCCTATTTTTTATCTTCTTTTTCTTAGATAAGTCCCTTTAACATTCATATAATAAGAGCTTGGTGATGATGAACTCCTTGAACCTGACCTTATCTGAGAAGCACTTTATCTTTCCTTCCATTCTAAATGACAGCTTTGCTGGATAGAGAAATCTTGGATGGAAGTCCTTGACTTTCATGACTTGAAATACTTCTTTCCAGCCCCTTCTTGCCTATAAGGTCTCTTTTGAGAAATCAGCTGACAGTCTGATAGGAACTCCTTTGTAGGTGACTCTGCCTTTATCCCTTGCTGCTTCTAGAATTCTCTCCTTCATTTGAATCTTGGCTAATGTAATTATGATGTGCCTTGGTATGTTCCTCCTTGGGTCCACCTTCTTTGGGACTCTCTGAGCTTCCTGGACTTCCTGGAAATCTATTTCCTTTGCCAGATTGGGGAAGTTCTCCTTCTTTATTATTTGTTCAAACAAGTTTTCCACTTGTTGCTCTTCCTCTTCCCCTTCTGGTACCCCTATAATTCAGATGTTGGGACATTTAAACATGTCCTGGAGGTTCCTAAGCCTCTCCTCATTTTTTTTGAATTCTTGTTTCTTCATCCTTTTCTGTTTGGTTGTTTATTTCTTCCTCCTGTCCACTTGTTGCTCTTCCTCTTCCCCTATAATTCAGATGTTGGGCCATTTAAAGATGTCCTGGAGGTTCCTAAGCCTCTCCTCATTTTTTTGAATTCTTGTTTCTTCATTCTTTTCTGTTTGGTTGTTTCTTTCTTCCTTCTGGTCCACTCCATTGATCTGAGTCCCAGTTTTCCTCCCATCTCTATTGGTTTCCAGTGCATTTTCCTTCATTTCATTTATTGTAGCCTTCATTTGTTCATCTAATTTGTGAGCAAATTCAACCAATTCTGTGAGCATCCTGATCACCAGGGCTTTGAACTGTGCATCTGATAGGTTGGCTATCTCTTGGTCGCTTAGATGAATTGGCTCTGGGGCTTTGATCTGTTCTCCCATTTGAGCCATTTTTGGTTTTGTTTTGTTTTCTTCCAGTCTGGTCGCATCTGTTATGTAGTGAGGGGTGGAGCCTTAAGTGTTCCCCAGGGTGGGGCAGTCCAGTCACTGGGTAGTGACACTGTATGTGGGGGTGGGTCCGAGAGGGAACAATGGTGTTTGCTCTGCTCTCTCCCTTCCACTGCTTCCCCTGGATTATCTGCGTGTGAATGTGGGACTACCTGGTCCACCAGCCGCCTTGCGCAGCCTCACTGGGTCAGCACCATTGCCACCCCATGCCTGGGGTCTGGTAGCCACCAGCTGCACACCTGGGATCTGCCAGCCGCTGCTACCCGCGTGCCCGGGTCTGCCAATCTTCACTTTTTCCTTCCGGGACTCCGCCCCTCTTACTGGTCTGGATGAATGGTTGTTGGACTTCTGTACAGTTCAATTTCTATCAGTTCTGATTGTTTTCTTGTTTTTAAATCTTTGTTGTCCTTAATTTTGGTTGTGCAAGAGGCACAGTGCGTCTGCCTATGCCTCCATCTTGGACGGAAGTCTGTACAAAATATTTTCTAATGGTGTTTTCAGTTTTGTTTACCTTTTACTATTTCTTATTTTATGTATTTGCGCTTTCTATCATTTTTTTTTCCCTAAGTGGGCTAGTGGTATGATTATTTTGTTGATTTCTGGAAAGAGCCAGCTTTTTAGTTACTAGTTTTGCCTTTTTCTTCTTTCTAAAGCATTAGGTTTTGCTATTTATTTCCTTCCTTCTTCTTTGTTGTAGTTTATTTCGTTCAAACTTTCTATTTCATTCTTTCATCTTTACTAGTGATCTGTGCTTTAGTTGTATACTTTAGATTCTGCCATATGGTTTCTAACAGTGATCACTCGAGTGTTTTCTTTATTACATATCACATTTTCATGCATATCTGGGTCTACTTATGTTCTGTCATGTCTGTATCATTTATCCATTTTTTAAGATCAAAAATTTTAATTTACAGTTTTATAATACATTATATATATAATACATATATATATAGCATAAGACAAACCACTCATTGCTATTTTTTCTTCAGATTTTCTGGGCCATTTTTCTTGCTTGTGAATAGTTTCTTCAAAAGTGACTTTTGTAATAATTTTTCAATTTTTATAGGGATTGCATTGATTTTTATAGGTTTCTTGAGGGGAATGGGTATTTTTTACAATATTGAATCTTCTAATCCAAGAACAAGTTATGTCTCTTCATTATTTGTTTGTTTATACTTCTTAGTAATTTTTTCTTTTATTTTTCACATATGTCCCAGTAATTTTATTTTTAGATTTTTCATATATGTCACACTAAATTTGTTATATTTATGCCATGTTTTAGTAAAGCTTTAAAATTATTACTTTTTGCTTGTGTGGGTGAGATTTTTTCCTTCTATATTCTGTAAGTGATTATTGTTAGTTTATAAGAACAGTATTAATTTTTCTGTGTTTCTTTTATAAATGGCCACCTTATTAGGCTTTTCTGTTTCTATTTTTTCTTTTGTGTTTTCTAAGTATGATCACATCATATGCAAATAATGATAATTGTGTACTCACTTTCCAACAGTTGTATTCTTCATTTTGTTAATTTCACATGCACTGGCTGACACTTTTAGAACAATATCAAGTAGCAAATAGAAAAGACTGTCCCCATGGCATATTACTGATTTCAGCGGGGATCCCTGTAGTGCTTCACTAGTTAGCATGATTCTGAACTTTGGCGAATATGTATGCCCTTTTTCAAAAACTAAGGTTTTTCTTTTTGAAGTGTGAAGTGGATTTGAATTTTATTCAAATGCTTTTGACAATTTTCTTGGTAATCCTATTTCTCTCCTTTGACCTATTTATGTGATGAATTTTATTAATGGGTTTTTAAGATTGAGATAGTTTTGAATTCCTGGAATGAATCATTTTGTCTAATGTAGTATGGATTCTCCTTGTTAACATTTTATTTAGGGCTTTTTACATTAATATTTTTAAAGTTAGGTTGGTTTGCATGTTTTTAAGTTTCTGTAATATTTTTGCATCAAAAATGTAGTTCTTAATGGATTGCTAATAGTCTGTCACATGGATATGCCACAGCTGATTCTTTTGCATGGACATTTATGTTTCCAGTTTTTCAGCATTGTAAGTAAAGAGCCACAGTGAACACTCTTGTTAATCCTTCCTCTCAGCTCTTTTACCACTTCCTAAGAGAACCCCTCCTGACCTGCCAGCTACCCCAAACCCTCCATTACATGCTGAGGCCTTTCTTCACTGCACTTGTTTTGCGCATTGACTGTGTGCTTAGTTGGTGGCTTTCTCTCTGAGATGGTAGGTGCCGCAAAGTCAGGGATCGTGTCTGATGCTGCACATCACTGTGTTCTTCAAGGAACTCAGTGCCCGGCCCATGGTGTGTGCTTCATAAATGTTTTCTGAGTACTGATTACTGTCTCTCTACATGCATTTACTTCTGAGATGGGTAGGCCTATTACAGAAAAGGACATTTTAAATTTAATTTTATTTTCCGAGTGTGCGTATTGAGATAACAAATTTGCTGGTTGGAGCGAGGGGTGAACAGGTTGCTTTCTCAATGAAGGAGAGTGAATTTGGCTGGAGTTGGGATGGGGAGAAGGAGCAGGTAGGCAGCAGTTACAAAGGCTGGGAACCTGGGAGAGGGAAGTTGAGGCACAGAGCTGGTGGGGAGGTGAGTGAGGGGCTTCAGAGAAGAGAGTTTTCATATGAAGTGCTGCATTATGGGATCCTACTTCATTACTCTGGAATCTTCAGCAAAGAGTACTCAACTCATGACATGCTTAGTCTCAATACATTTCTTATGAAAATCATTTTTTATGAAGGTAAGACTGGTTTGTTTATTCAACAAGTACGGGGATGCCATCTGAATTTCACAAAAATTAAATTTAACAGAAGCCAATGGAAATCTCTGTATGCAATTTTTAAAAAAATCTATTGCCCAAGCAGAAGTTTGGGAGAGAACTGACTTTGATAACTTTGTCTTTGAAATGTGGGCAGATATCTGAGTGCAATATGGCCAATTATCTGTGATCAGTATTGACAGTAAAATCATGCATGCAGTAGCCAATAGGAGGACAGGGTCCTGTTCAAGGTAGATCATAGTTCTACTTTACCCTATTGGTTAGACTACTTTTAAAGAATTCTTTCAAGTTTTTTATGTTAATCATTGGCAAGCTCAGTAGCACCCTACTAGGTATAGTGGGGAAGAATTTAGAGAGCCGTGGCCTAAGAATAATATTGAGGGGAAGAGGAGAAATTTAGTCTCAAAAAGGAAAAAAACTTGAGGGTCATGTGAAGCTGCCCACAGTCATGTTGAAGGACTGCTATGTGGAAGAGGGGTATTTCCTATTCTGCGGGCTGCAGAGGACGTAGGGCAGAAGATGCGTGTTCAATATATGGAAAAGCTTTATGATGAAACTGGAATGCACTGCTGTTGGAAGAGGGAGCTTTCTGGACTTGAGGATTCCAGCAGAGGCTGCATGTCCATCTATGGGAGAGATTGGAGAGGAGATTTCTGCCCTGGGTGGGCCCGACCACATGACTTCTTCAATTTCTTCCAATAGGCAGTCTGTGGAACAGGCTAGCTGCCTCATTGCTTTCATTGTTACTGGCTTAGCATCTGTTTACCCTTCAGGCTGTAAGCTCCCTGAGGAGGACTATGCCTTATCTTGTTCGCACTGAATTACCAGGGCCTGGTGTAGAGCTATGTGCTCAGTAGTTCCTCAGTGCTGGGCATGGAACTGTTGCCATCCAGGGTAGCTGAGGCCAGTGGAGCTGGTGTAGTAGCCAGTAGATCCAAAGAAATTGATCAGGGGGACTGGGTCAGTTGATTTTGCCTCTCCCTAGGCCCTATCCTCATTGAGCCAATGGAGACCTGGTCTTGTTGCCAACTTTATCCTTTAGGTGCCGACTCGCATTCCTCCATTCTTCCATTGATAGAGAAGCAGTGCGTGGAGTGGTTGAGAGCATAGTTCCTGGAGTCAGGCTCCTTTGTATTACTTTAATATGGTTACTGTGAGGATTAGATTACTGTGTGTGTGTGTGCGTGCGCGCAATAAGCTGTTATTATAAATTGGTATAAATTCTTTTTGTTTAAATTAACTATTGGAAAATATAGGACACATAGTAGAGCTTTGCATGATGTATGTGATGATGGATTCTCTTCCTGTATGTAAGAGCTTATGCATCATTGTTCATACACGTACTACAGGGGTGGAAGGCTGGATTCGAGTCTAGCTTTGCCACCAGCCATGATCTCAGATGGGTCATTCTCCTCCCTGGAGCATCAGAAACAGAGGGCTGAAAATATTGGTCTTGACCACCGTGAGACAGAATATGTGACAGGGTCTTGATACCCATATGTAATAAAATGCAGACCTTCAGCTCTGCTATTATTTGTACCTTTGGTTCCCTCTCCCCTCCCATACACACACATTTTGTAATGGGGACCTGGCTCCACTGCTAGTTTGCAGGGGAAGCATTTTCCTGTCCTTCCAGATTTAGCTCCTCTTCTCATAACCCTTTCCTGGGAGGAGGAGGGGAGGGAACACTTCCTCTTTGTTTTAGAGCTGATCAGGATGCTCAGGTGTCAGGTTTTAGACCAGGAAGAAAAATTGCTGTTTTGATTTCCACCCTGTTTTTCATGCCGTTTCCTTCTCAGCCCCTCTTGAAATTTCCCTAGTTCTCCTGTGGCATAAAGTGAGTCAGAATGGCAAATGAAACATGCAGAAGACATAAATTCCAGGCATAAAATATATATCAAATATACATCTATCAATTGGCTTTATGCTATCTGAGCTGCCCCCAGGGTGTCAGTGGATCAGGTGAATGGATTTCTGCCACTGTGGGTAATTCCATAAGGTAATAGGGCGGGCCCTAATGCAGTGGAGAGGCAATATTCTCCCAGTTATATATCATAGTTTAAAAGGGGAATTTGTATATTTTGATTTTGTGAGTCAATGAAGTTGGATCCCCAAGGCATTATTGGAGCTTAGGCTTTCTGAGCTATGGAGGGGAACTGGCTCAAAGCCAGGAAAGCAGCCCAAAGAAAAGGGAGCCACCCTGACTCCAGAGACCTGGTTCCAAAAGGTCAGTCCTACAACCTCCGAGAAAGCTCAGGATGGAGAGAATTACCATATAAATGTTATATATTTTTTAATTGACCATGATAACTATTATATCAAATAGTGGATTTGTCCAACCAAATGAGAGAAAAATTCAAGCTATTTGATTGACAACACCCAACTAGCCAATCAATTAGCTCTGCTAATGGTGATGATGTATCTCTGTGATGACCCAATAAGGGAGAAAAGGCAGAAATGAAGAGAAAAGCATAGGAACAGCTAGTATTCACTGAGGGAACATTTACTTCCCAGGTGCTGTGCTTAGCTCTTTCCATGCAATGATTAATTTAATTTAATTTAATACTTTCATGGCACTGTGAGGTAGGAGCTAAGGTTAGCTAGCATTCACATTTTATGGTGTGGACGTTAAGGCATGGAGAGGTTAAGCACCTTCTCCAAGGGCCACCTAGTTAGTGGATGAGCGTGGATTTGGATTTGGACTCCATCTTAACCACTATATCATAAAGCCTCCAAAGGAGGAAAGCTCTTTCCAATTTGGGGAATGGTTCACGAGGCTCCAGGAAGTCTGATGACTTAGGTTCAGAAAAGTTCGGTGGGAAATGAGAGTACCAGAAATGTGCCTGGAAGCAAGTTAGTACTCCCGAATATACCAGAATGCTAACCAATTGTTTCTACAGCTCTGCAAAGTTAGTGGGAGGTAGGAATAAACCTGCTTTGACCTTACTTTAGATAAGATCTCTGTTAGCAAAATCCACATTTGGACCTGAGCCCTAGTAGAGTTGTTAGAAATATGATGACTTGGCTTAGACCTAAGAGATTTTGAGATGCCAAAAAGAGGGCCCCAAAGAAGGATACAGAGTTGACTATTGCAATAGAACTGTTCTAAGTATTTCCTGTCATTGGGGAGTCCCAAGTCCAGTATACGTTATACATATGGTAATATGCAGGATGCATATCTAATGCCTAACACCTTCCTCCTGACGGAACTCGGTTTTGTTCAGCAGTCACTCCTCTTCCATGAAGCCAGTTAGCTCAGACATAGATGAGCCCAATCTCAGATCCTGGGGTGGGGGGGGTCTAATTGGATTTGGGGTAATTCAATTCATGTTGCCTATGATTAGTTCAACAATGGGCAGATGACCTGCTACCAGCCAATTAGAATTGAGGAAGTGGGGGGAGGAGGGAGGGCGGTTGAGACATCTGGGTAATTTTTTTTTCTATTTTCAGAGAAATGCTTAGAGAGAGATGATCTTTTTCTCTCCTCTACTAGGTGTGTTTGTGTGGTGATAACTATGTATATAACAGTCTTTCTAGCTTTCTCATAGACTCAGCTAAAATCATCTTAAAGAATATGGTTTATTTTATCATTTATCACATAACAAGGAGCTAGAGGTTGGACAGTTCCAGGGTTGATTAATTCTGGGGGCGAAAAATACCTACCATCATCCTAGACTGTGTGTTGCTCACTTTCTGTGTGGTGATAAGATGGTTACACCAGCTCTGGGAATCATCTCACACCAGAGATACAAGGTGTCTGGAAGTTGGAAAAGGGGCAAGTTCCTGACTCATGTCTCTTTATATATGGAAAACATTTCTAGAAGGGCCACAGGTGACTTCCCCTAACATTGCCAAGGCTCCTTACATATGCTTGCTTCAGGGAGACAAATGAAGACAGTAATCGGCTTAGATAATTAACACCTACATTCAGGAGGAGTTGAAGAAGTATGCTGATACCTGAGCAAAAGTGGGCCTCCACGCTCAAAACTGAACAAAGGAAGACACTGGGGAGTATGGCTGTTAGGTAGAAAAGCAATAGGATTGGCCACAGCCTGTAGCAGGTGCGTTTGAATGAGGTCAGCACCAAGGATGACAGAGTGGACAGATGGGAAGAGTCCTGGGTGACATAGTGAGCTGCTGAATCAGACCAGACACGAAGCCTGCACAACTGCCTGTGGACTTCCTGTCGTGGGCTCTAGGTTTGTTCCCTTATTTTAAGATCTGTTTGGCTGAGGTTTCTGTTATTTACAACTGAGGTCACTAAACAGACACAAGGTGCTTAATAAAGACTTGATGAATGAGTGAATGAATGGATGGACAAATGAATGAATTAGAGGTTTATGTTCTAAGGATGAAAGTCTTACTGAATCTTACTTTAGGACAGGCGAGTCTTTAAAAAGTAAGGATAAGTCAGATTCTGATGCATTGAGTCATAGTTTAAACGCACCGGTGAACGAACACACAGTGAATCCTCTTGAAAAGATATATTTTATTTACCCTATCAAATTGTTTTTTAATGTAAAAAATTAGACATATCTGAGGCCGTTATGGTGGAGAAAAATTTCTGTAAATAACCAGGTCTTTTCTGGGTGGGTACAAATTGGGGAGATTAGGTAGGAATACTGGGGAAGTATTTAGTAAAACATTTAGCAAATATTTGTTGAGTGGCTGGCAGATGGCAGGCATTGTGGTTGGCCTCAGGGTGAAACAATGAACAAGACAGATATGATCTTGCCTTTCAAGAAGTGTGGAGTCTGATATAACCATTATGTCCTCTGTGTTTTAAGGATCTAGACTGAAAGATCCCCAATACATCTTAAATCAGTAGAGAACAATTACTGGCAACTTTGTTCCACTAAAAATTATACTAGCCAAATATGTAATATCCTCTGATTCTTATGAAGAGTAGACATACAAATAAAATAATGTAAAATAATAATATTAGCAAATACCTACCATTGATCAAAGACGTACTATGTACCATGCACAGTTCTAAATGCCACACACACATATCTTCATTACTCCTCATAGTGATTCTGTGAGGTAGATAACTATTAGTAATCCCATTTTACAGCTAAGAAACCTGAGGCAGAGAGAGGTTAAATATTTTATTCAGGTTACACGCCTAGTAAGTTGCTTAGCTGGGATTTGAGCCCTGCCAGTCTTGTTGCAGAGCTTCTTCCCATAACCACTGCTATATGGGCATGGCATTTTATTCCCAACTGTACGGACTTGGATCTGAGGCTCAGACAGTGGACGTGATTCAGCCTCCTTACAGTTACGGAGCTTTGTATCTATGTCATAGGGTGTTTTAAGTATTAAAGGAGTGAATATGTAAAAAGTACATAAAACCAGTGCTTGGATATATATGAAATCTTAAAAAAATGGAGGGCTTTGTTATTATAAGTCCAGGTCTTAGTTTTCTGGCCTAATGCTAGGGATTATCGTAAATCTCTGAATTTCCCCAAAGCACTGCATTTCTTCATCACACCCACTTTTTTTAAAAACTCTCTCAGCTTATAGGATTCCCCTCCTTGCTTTGCAGGAGTTGCCAGGGGAAATTGTGGAAGGTGATGCAGAAAGGTAGTCTTCTCTGATGGCCTCCTTTCCCTCTTCTGAGAATGGCCAAAGTTAGGGCAAGCCATCCAGCAGCCTGGACACTGGGGTCTCTACCACTTCCCAAAAGGTTACTTACAGATTTTAGGATTGGAAAGGACCTGTTTGAAAGTGTACCTTCTTCTTCGGAAACCCTACCAACTGACACTTTCTGAAATTTAGTGTGAGGCTGGGGTATTTATGAAGATGTTTATCACTTTTCTATCACACAGAGAAAAACAAACCAGGTTATCTTTTAAAAAGAAATAAATTTTGGTTGAACTCTCATATACACACAGGAAAGAACACTGATCATATAACTCTGGTTATTATTACAAAATGAAACAACAGAAAATGACTAAGTGAATAATACCTGCGTAACTAGTACCCAGTCCACATCCCCGAAGCCTCCTCGTGCCCCCACCCAGGCACTAACTCTTCAAGGGCAGTTGCTGTGTCAGCCACCCACTGATGCCACACATCAGTTTTGCTCAGCTTTGACCGTGATGAGTAAAATCACACAGCATGGACCCCTTTGTTCTGGTTTCATCTTGTCAACATGAGGTTTGTGAGATTTATCCATGTTGCATGTTGTTGCATGAGGCTGCAGTTGGTTCATACTCATTGCTGTGTAGTTTTCCACTTAGGAACATACCACAATTCATGTATCCATTCTTCGGTTGATGAACAATTGGGTTGTTTCCAGCTTGGTGTATTAATTGCAGTGCTTCTGTGAATGATCCTACTTGTACATGTCTCAGTGAAAATTTGTTCACATTCCTGTTGGGTGTTCACCCAGGAGTGGAATTATTGGGCATAAGTGTGCATGTTCTGGCTTCAGTTGATGCTGCCAAACAATTTTCCAGTGTGTTTCCTAGTCTAGAAAGATTCAATTTAACTTGGAAAAAGGCCCAGTGGGAAACATTGGAAGTCCCACCGTAAGGGATGCTACATCTGGGCCTGAAGCATCAGAAGGTTCTGGTTAATAAATTCATTTGCTCAGCACACACTGATTAAGGGCCTACTATGTGCTAGGCACTGTGCTGGTGCCTCTGAGGCTTTGGGGATCTTATGGGCTAAGGGAAAGAGAGGATTTAAACACAATCCTGTTGATAAATCTGTGTTTGCAAACTGGGATAAGTGCTATGAAGAAAAAGTTCAGGATGCTACAAGCCTAACAGATTAGTGTCCCCTGTTTTTCTTCCTAAGGGGAAGGAAAAAAAAGAAAACATGACCTACCTCTAACTGTAATAGCCTTAATTGTGAACCAGCTTCTAAGCTGTCAGATTGGAACCTAATTAATCACCGAGGGTAGTATGGAATTGATGAATTGCGTTGGTGCTCTTTTACTAGTATAAATCTTTGATTTAATGACTGCTGCTCTCTGATTCATACCATGCTACCCTGGTGATCAATATGCATGATGAATGGCTGATTTTCAAGAACCACCCAGTCGGTAATGCTCCTTTACACATACAAGGTATGTATATATGAGTTAGTACGCAAGACAGATTTCTGACAGAGACAGAGGGTGAGGTAATATATTATGGGTTAGGAGGAAGAGGAGGGGAAAAGATGGGGGAGATGAACAGATTTGGTAAAAAGAAGTTGGGAGGAAATTTTCAGGAAGGACAAATAAAGCACTCAATGGGTGCTTTATAATCCCTCTTCTTTGTTTACTTTGTACTCATCTCCTTCAGCTCAAGGATCTGAACTTGCTGTGGAGGAGACTTGCTGCCTGCAGCTCCTTCAGCATGAGAAATTTGTTGTAGGATAAGAGTGATATATAATATACTAAGCTGTGGATTCTCTGCTTCATTTCAGAGTTTCTGTTGCTGAGTGGGATGTGGGTGGGAAGCTGATATGGTTTGTTGTGAGGAAGATGTGTCGGGTGGTTTGTTTATTGAGTACCTGTCATGTTCCACGGCCCAGGCTGGGCACTGGGAATATACTGGCGACATAGGAAATACAGGGATAGCCTCCATCCTCAGGGCACTTTTTATCTGGAAGGATCTGTGGGGCTACTAGAGTTTTCTTTTCATCCAGGGACACATTCATGCTGTCCTTCACTCTGGTGGTGTTGAGATGCCTGGTGTTCATGAAATTTCAGGGAATTATTTTTAGGCCTCTCTCTTTCTCTCTTTCATGCATGCATGTATTTCATAATCCAGTTTCCTCATCTGTCAAACCTTGTTGTCTCAAATTTGTTAGGGAAAGCCAGGTGTAGCAATATTAACCGTGACACAGTGAAACCAATTCTGATGTGAGTTTTCCAGAAACCAGTCTCTTTATGCTATAAGTATGATGCCAACTAGAATTGTGAAGTATTGTATAAATGTAAGGTGTTTTGAATTTCCAGTGACTGTCATCTGGAAGACATCATCAAAGAAATGTTACAAGGCTTCTTGTTGCTTCATTGTTTTTGATAGCTGGAAGTTGCAAAAAATGTAAAATTCCATCATTGGAATTGTGGTCAAACATGCTGCTATGTTTCAAAATGATCATGTAGATGCTATTGATATGAAAATAAGTTCATCTCATATTATTGAATTTAAAAAAGGTTGGAGAATAGCATGTGTAATTATGATCACTGGTGCATAGTAGGTATTCAGTAAATATTTGTTCAGTAAACTAATAACTGGAATTTTGTAGCCATCCACACTTCCCTATATACAAAAAAAGATGCATGGAATGGTGCTTCCTAAAATGTTAACAATGGTTGTCTGTGGTAGTAGAATTTAAAGTAAAAAAAAAAACTTAAAAATTTTTTGATATATTTGTAATGAATGTGATTTATTTATGTACCCAGAAAACACAAGCTATTTTCATTTTTTAAGGAACGATATTCTGAGTAAAAATGCTTTTCATCTGTTCAAAGGGAGGCTAGAAACCTCCCTTCTCTGGGATTTGATCTTCCTCAGTATGTGAGAGAATTAAGAAAAGCAACTCCTGGGCAAGCAGTAGAGTCTCTTTTTACAAGGCCTGGAGGGCTGATTCCGTCAAGGCCCCCTAGAGAAATCTTAGCGATTCCGAGCCTCTCCTCCTGGGAGCTGGTTTGCTCTCCCTCTCCTGAAACTCAGGGATTCTCACATTTATTACTACTGTGGCTTTTCCTCCCCTCTTACCATCTCACCCGGGCAGATTTCTTGTTTTATCTGGCACCCAGTAGAGCTCTGCTGAGCTGAGAGCCCATCTTTCCCACCAATCCTCATCCAATTAATTGATAAAAAAATTAATAATTTAATTTTAGTGATGGGAATTACACACCATCTTCTGAGCTCCCTCTTCACCAGGCGTCCCAGAGTTGCCTCATGCAGACAAGCACCTGAAGCAAGAGGAAGGAACATTTTCTATATTTTAAGTGGATTTGGCCACTTGAGCATCTTTGATTGGAGGGCAGGCAAAAGAACAGGAGGCACAGAGCAAAAACGGTCCCTCTAGAAATCAGGAGGTTGAAAGGAAATTGGTAGGGGAAAAAAAAATCACATTTGTTCCCTCCGAGCTTGTGGATATTTTTGGGACTTTTGCCAACCTACTTACTTATTTTAACCCTGAAGTGCATATATGTGACACAACTGCATTGATTTTGGATTCATTTAAAAGTAGGAGCTGTGAATTCAGACAGTCTTCACTAGCTGTGGGACCTTTGGCTTCAGTGTTTTCATCTGTGAAATAGAACTAATAAGATGACCTACCCCATAGGGTTGTTGTGACAATCAATGAGATGAGGTACTTATAGCACTTAGTCCAGTATCTGACATTTCCCAAGGGTTCAGAAAGTTTCTTGTATAACAACGACTGTTACTTCTGCAATTCAGTACTAGTGGTTATTGAAGTGAGGGCTGAGCTAAAAGGTATCAGTATTGGAAGAGGATGTTTCTTCATAAATTATGTTAGCCTAGAAAGGAAGATCTCTTTGAAAAAAAATTTGCTGTTTAGGATGATGTAACATAATTGCAATGGTTAAACAACTCAGTTTCCGAGTCACCCCAGGCATCTTAGAAACCCTGCTTACAAGCAACTGACACAGAACCCACTTACTATTTTTAGTGAGTTATCCGAGTACACCCTCTGCGAAATATCCTGTCAACTGTAGTTTGAGTTACTATACATTTTTAAATACTACTTTATTAAATGTGTTCTTTAGATCAGATGTTTACTTAAAGCAAAGGGATCTTTATGTGTTTTCAACAAATTGGTGGGGTTTCATTGTACAATAAACTAGGTAGTTTAGACTGTATTAAAATGGTGTGAAGATTTGAATTAAACTCTTTTGGGTCTTTTCAAGTAAATTTCATGGTATGAGAAGCCACAAAATTATTTGCATCTTCTACCTCCTTTATTCCACAGTAAACCCATAGAGATTAGTAATTGCTCACTTATCTTTCTCTCTCTCTCTCACACACATACACACACGCACACACACAGGTGTGTAGTATAGAGTAGACACTCAATAAATGTTGAGTCAATGATTGCCAAGAGTTTGTGTAAAGAGGCAGTTTAAGGCAAAGATGGTCTTAAACATGAGCATTTCATGTCAGCCTGCTTTTATCTACTACAAAGACTATAAAATCCTTTGCTCCCTATGGGTTTTGTGTTTACTGCATGTCTTTTCTGACAACACTTGGAATGCTGGGAATTCAGTACACATTTACTGAGTCAGACCAAGGTAAGTAGAAGGAGGCAAAAGTAGCCCAGGCTGCTGTTGGCAGTATCCTGGAATAGCCAGTGCTCTGATTCTAGCCCCTCAAGCAGGATTTCATGGGCCCTTTCAGCTCTCTAGTGCATGGGGACAGAAAATAGTCGCTCACAGAAAACCGGCCATATCATGAAGAGTCTTTTTTTTAAAAAAATAAGTTTTCAATTTCTTTTTTTAAAAAGATTTTATTTATTTATTTTTAGGCAGAGGGGAAGGGAAGGAGAAAGAGAGGGAGAGAAACATCAATGTGTGGTTGCCTCTCATGCACCCCCCACTGGGGACCTGGCCGGCAACCCAGGCATGTGCCCTGACTGGGAATCAAACCAGCGACCCTTTGGTTCGCAAGCCGCACTCAATCCACTGAGCTACACCAGCCAGGGCTCATGAAGAGAGTCTTATCTCCCCAAACTTTGCACCAAAAAATTGTGACTTATTTAAGAAGGCTGACTATTGGCACACGGTTTGAATTTTATAGCTAACCACTATATTTTGTCAGGCCCTGCTTCCAGCTGTGGAAGGATCCTAGAGCATCTACCTGGGCAATCAAACTCACTGTGCTTCTCCTCAAGTGGAGTTAGGAGAGGGGTTTGGGGAAACGTTTGCTGTCCTTTCATACAGAGTTTCCTCTGACTCTAAAGCAGAATGATGCTACCAACTCAGCCTCAGACCAAGCTGACATTGACTCTGGAATTGGATCGACAGCTAACTTTTCCTCCCACTTCTGGGTGATACGTCGGATTACTTAGGCATCAAAAAGCTCCGCAGCTAGGAAGACTGGATCTGAGCAACTGGTAGGAGAAGGACTTGAAGGAGGATTGATGGGAGTGGAGTCACCGGATACCTGATGAAAATGCTTCTTCCTCACCAGTTATAGGGAGGGCAATCACCCCAAGTCCCATAATCAAATCTATATTTTCTGTAACCTGGAGAGGCCATTTTATTCATGAAAAGTAGCTAAGAATAGACAGAGAACAGGAGTGAAGAACCTTGGAAGTCAGGCCTTCAGGATATTTTTATCTCCTCACACCTACAGATGAGATAGTGTGGCATAGCTAGGCAAGAGTGAAGAAACTCCCGAACTGGACACCAGCAGCTGAGTGTGTGCAGCCTTTTAGGCAGTACAGAGCTCACCAGCCTTCGTGACAGCTGCAAAAGCAATGGCTACATAAACTTTCTCGGGGGGGGGTGGGGGGGAGAAGGCGGAATGGGAGAGACGCTCTTGCAGTAAGAAAAACATAATAAATCCAAGAGCTACACATAGCCTGGGGGTTTTTATGGCCATAGCCAGGCATGAAGGAATGACTGAACTTAACTAAAGCTGTTAATTACCTGGGCGAGATCAAAAGCCCAAGTAAGGGAATATATTTATGATGTACCTTACAGGATATGCTTCAACTTCTTACTTTTTTTTTATTAATTGGTTTGATTAAATAGATTTAAAGAGCCCAGGCAGAACCTTTTAAATCATATTCCATATTGATCTAATGAAATAGTCAATAAATTTACTAACATAGCCCCTTTCCTTTGTACAGTCTGGAGGGAAATGCTTCACCGAATGGTTATAATTCAACTCCAAACCTCACTGCTATTCCCCATAGTGACTCATAGAGAGCAGGAGGATGCTGGGAAAATCTTTCAGGCCATTTGTGGGAGTGCTTGAATAAGCGGTTCAACACTTGTTTACAGACTACTCACCACCATCCATCCTGCCCACACCCCTAAGCCCTTTGGTGTTTCATGACGGGCTTTACCTGAGCTGACCAGTGTTGGGTGCCTAGCAGATTCTGTGCACAATGTACCAAATTTACTGAAGCATTCCATAATCTGTTACACCCCTGACTCTGGGCCTTCAAGACGCTGGTAATATTTCAAAGTCTTTGGTTTTTATTCATTTGTCCATCCAGCTCTGTAAATACTGACAAAATTAGTCTCATAAATACAGTAAAAAGTACCCAAGTACATAAGAAATCTGTAAATAAGATTCCTTAATATCTCAATAAATCTGCATTAGATTATTGGGAATTTTATTAAACTAGCTTTTTGTATTCTTTTCCCCACATCTGAGAGCAAAGGGGACCTAGGTGGTAGAGAGCATTTGGATAGGAGTACCGGTATTTTATGGGATTTTTTGGATGCTGACATTTCATGAATTTCTTCCACTGAGCGTGTAATGGAGCAAGATTTTGCACTTGCCTTACAGTCACTAATCCAAAAGGTAGGCCCACAGCAACATTCTGGGGACACATTTTCCTTGAGCTTGGGGTGTTACATCAGCACAGAGGTGACAAAATTAAGTTTGAAAATCCCTTAACACATGCATACAGGGCAGTGTTTTGTGCCTAGAACTCGGCAAGTCATTCTTGTGTACCCTCAAATATAAGAACTGTTGCAGAAAAGGAACAGGAACAGAGTGGACATGCAGCTCTGAGGAATTCAAACCCTCCTGTCTTTAAAATTTCAAGAATGACGGAGGGATGGGTTGGAGATCCCAGAGTAGTTCCACAGGCTTCAGTCAACCCTGTTTTCACAGTGAGCTTCTCTAGCCTTAACGCAGTGTCAGAGTTCAATTTGTGACTGTGAGGCTTAAACCAGGAAGTGGAGTCTCCTCTTGGAGGTTTGGAGTGGGGGAGCGTAGGAGAGTCCGGGCGGGGCTCCAGAGTCTGCAGCTACATTCAATTAGGCCTTGATGCAGCTTCACTGTACTTCAGAAAGCAATGGGATCCGAATCTCCAAACCAGGACTGTTTGTGAATATAACATGACTTTAAAAATTAAATTGCATGGTAAATTCAAATGCTGAACTCATTCAGGGTGAAGGAGAAATTTGTGTAATTGAGACCTTTCTCTCTCCACTTCGTACTCCCCACCCCCACCCTTACCCCTCATTGTATCTTCAATTATCTGGGTAATTTGGTCCTGGGGGCATAAATTCCTTTATAACTCAAATCCATTATGCAGAGAAGAGGCATCAGGAAATTACTCAGATTGCATCCCAGACACGGTGCTGAAGGTTTTGGAGCAGATCCGACCTTCCATTAGCCCAGCACTGCTCTAAATTTTTAGATATGAGCCCGGAGGCTGGACATCCACAGCTCTTCCCTTCGTCCCTCTTTGTTTCAGCAAGAGCTGCCTGTCGGGAAGCCCCGCGCCGGTGCTGGCTGGCAGTGTCTTCTCTCCACCCGAGGCCACTGTGGCTGCCAGCTTCCCTTGGCCAGTGTAGACACACTCATTCCAGGCCAGGAAGCGCTGCTGCCAGGCAGGGAGGCATATGCTTCCATCTTGTCTCGCTATTTCCAGGATCCAGGGACCCAGGCCTTTTAATTTCTCTAAGCCTCAGGCCTTCTGGTGAAGAGCTGGTTTTCCTGTTTGTGCCCACATAGGGGTGGCCTTTGAGCTGCTGATGGTCTGTGAGCCGCCTGCCTTTGGGTTTACAAGCACTCAAACCAAATGCACACATTTTCAATTTAGACTTTGGAGGAGGACATTTTATTGTTCTGGCAGTCTCTTTCATCTGGCCTTATTCATTCTAGATTTCTGGTTTATGGGGGCTGCTGATTTTGGGCTTGTTTATGTGTGTGCGCGTCTCCCCTCTTGGTCTTCTTCGTCCCCACAGAGTGATGACTCAGTGGAAGGCAGCATGTGAAAGGGTCTCGGATGTTGGCATCAGGCAGGCCTGTGTTTATTGCTTTTTATCCATCTTCCCTCACAATTACATGTGCACCAAAAGAACAGGGCTTTTGCCTGTCTTGTTTTCTGCCGTATGCCCAGTGCCTGAGTTGTGCCAGGCACATAGTAGGCATTCAGCAAATTACTCAAGTGAACGAATGAACAGGCTCAGATTCTGCTTCCTAGTTAGAAGCTTTGTGATTGTGTGTGAGCTTTTTTTAAATATCCCATTTCTGTTTGTCATCTGAAAAATGGCCATAAAATATATAAAATCATATAGAAAGTACCTGGTGTAGTCCTACGTGCAATAAATATTAGAAGCTCCCTGTCCTTCTGTTTGTCAATCACAGGGTAAGCTCTTCAAGGGCAAGAACCTAATTTATTAATCTCCATATCCCAGGGCCTAGCAGTCTCCCTGCACATTGTAGGCATTCAATACTATTGGTTGGATGAATGAATGAAAGAATTTAATTCTCCATGGACAGGGGTTCATGTGACTCAATGAAACTGACAGTGGAGGACAGGCCTGGAGAAGACACCTTTCTGTTGTGTCTTACTTTTGTGCCTCTTGTATCTTGTATCACGCAGGGAAATGACCTGAACTTTCTCCACGACCATCTGGACCTGTGGGTTACGTGGACCACTTGAAGTGAAATTTAATATTGGGATTTCTTCTTTTTGTCCATATAAGACCATTCATAGGATAAACCCCCCAGGCCTTGTGGTGATTTGTGGACTATAATTATTTACATGTTTATAAGATTTTATACTTTCTATGTAGTTTTCTGCACATTTGGGTTATATGACCCACCCTGTGAGCTAAGTATGCTTGCTCTTATCACACCTATTCGGCAAGTAAGAAAACAGAGGCAAGGCGTAGAGATTTGCCAAAGCCAGACATGCGGTTAGTGGTGTGCAAGTTGGAGACTCCATTTCTTACTCCCAAACTCTTTCCACTAGATTGTGTAGCTTCTGTGATCATGGAGCTGAAGGGAGAGTACAGACAGGGGTTTACCCTCCTATTCCCTTTGTCACTATTGCTTCTCTGCAAAATCTCCTTGCCTTTTTTGTTGTCTTATGACCCGAAGTGTGTGTATTATACCATTTACAATTGCTCTAAACTCTGTTTTTGTTGTTATTTGTGACATGGAGTCGATTTCTTAGCTTGCAGCACAATTAATCATCCTAGAGTAATTGTGAAGGCAACTTTTGGAGAGTTGAAATTTGAAGGTGTTGAGGAGTCAGTCTTTCAGCTTTTAGTACAACTTTCCCCAGATGTAACCAAGCCGAGATATTCTATTTCACTTCCATTCATGTTAAGGTGTGTCTATTTCAATGTTCAAGAGGGTCATCATCATAAATTATATCTTCTTTTGGGAAAAGCGAAAGAGAAGAATCTCATTGTTCCTGTCTCAGCATAAACTTTCCAAAAAAAAAAAAAAAGATTCCAGTGCTGGCAATTTAAGGCCTGTCTTCTTCTTCTTTTTTTTTTAACCTCTGATAAAATAACATGTGACATATGATTTATTTACTGTTGACGGCCCTGGTCCTGTCCAGAGTCACAGAGAATGAAAAATAAAGTGTTTCTTCGCTTAGTACTGGTGATGTTCAATGCAGACCTTTTAAAAAATGAATTAGAAGATTTTTATGAAGGGGAATTAATGAACTACAATAACCTACTAAGGAGACAGTCACCAGAGTGGAGATAAAATAGACACCTAGATGATTCTTTTCTAATGTTGCTATGGAATGGGCATTCAGACGCAGGATGAATTCCCAAACGCAGGATTAGCTAGATACCCCTTGGTTAATTACTGAAGCATAGACAATTTTATAACTTGCGTTTGCATGTTTACTCTTTACCATGTTGTACTAACAGCTTCTCTACCAAGAATATGTGTTCGTGACTAGATCCCAGAGTCAGATCCTACTGTGGTTGTGAGGTCCTTCTGAACCGGCGCCCTCCCAACCTCATCTCACTTTACTCTGAGCTTTGCTGGCTGCAGTCCTCCTACTTTGGCCTCCTTTCCCACCGTAGGGTTTGTCTGTGCTGACTCCTCTCTCTGGAGTGATTTCCCTCCAGGTCTCCGCATAGCCCAGTGGTTCTTTCACAGGGTGATTCCACCCCCCAGGAATGTTTGGCAGTGTCTGGAGACATTTTTGGTTGTCATGATGTGGAGACGGGGCTGCAGTGGTATCTAGTGGGCAGAGGCCAGGGTCAATGCACAGGATAATCCCCCACAACAAAGACTTATCCAGGCCAAAATGTTAACAACACTGAGACAGAGAAACTGAGGAATGCTGAGTTATAGCTGATCTTCTTCCATATTCAGGTGTTAGTGCAGCTGTCCCTTCTCCCTCTGACAGGGCCCTTGCCCACCACCTTCGCTAACACAGTCTCATTCTCTTCCATTACTCTGTGCTCTCTCCCTTGTAGCTCTGAGCATTATCTGACATTTTCTTTCTTCATGTATTTGTTTACTTGTGTCTTGTCTGCCTTCTCTCTCTGAAATGGAAACTACATTGGAGGAAGCTCCTTGTCCATCTTGTGCGAAACTGTCTTTCTGAGGCTCAGAACAGTGCTTGGCATTTAGCAGACGCTCAGTGCACAATTCTTAGAAGAAAGAGAAGGAGGGAGGGAGAGAGAGAGGGAAGACTGGTTGTATGGGAAGATCGATGGAAGGATGGATGGGTGATGAAAAGACTGATTTAAAGATTGGAAAAACTTATGGACATAAAAAATACTTTCCTTTGTAATGATAGGTGACAAAAATTTCTAGTCGATAAACTCTGTTTGACCATCATATGACATTTCATGTTGTCGTAATAGTTGCTGGTGGATCACGGAAGTGGGTACTGTGAATGGCTATTGGTGTGACACCCAGTTTTCAGAAGAATGTCACTGAGTCTGTTAACACCAGTGTCTAGTCTGAAGGATCATGGGGTTCATTAGATTCTTAATAACACAGCTGGAATCTAGGAGACTGGTTCTGGGACCTAGTCACTGATATGAGTATTGGTGTTTGTCACTGGGACAGTCTGAGATTCTTTTGTATTTGTTCTGAGGATTGTAGGCCCTCTCCATTATTTTCTCCATGTTGTTGGCTCTTCTTAGTTTTCACTGCTTGGTTTTTATTACCACCAGGCATTGCTTCCTGGCGCATTTTGGTGATTATCTGTTGAGGCTGCCCTTTTGAGCCTGACCATGTCTTTTATAGGAACCTCTTTATTCTTTGGCATCATTTATCGATAGTTCAACCAATGAAATGTTTTACTTCAGAGAGAATTATCATAAAACACTACCTGGATTATCCACTGTGAAATAAAGTTAATGCAATTAAATGCATCGAGTGCTGACCTTAGACTGAACAGGGCCTGAATCGGTGTTGGATGATTAAGAAGGCTGCTCAGGATAACAGGGGGCTTGCAGCCATCGTAATGAATTTAAGTCATCCTTGCCCCACAGGTGGGCGAGAGTGCCAAGTCACAGAGTGATTCCCTGTGCGTAATGGCAAGTACGTTTACTCTACCGTGGAAAACACATGTTTCGTAAAGACATGACTTTATCGACATTTCCCCTGGCTTCCTACAGAGCCTTTAAACTCTGGAACTTTCATCATGCTTCCATCCCCCACTCCCAGCCTCTGTCTTTATCCCCTAATTACATGAGCTTTACTTCCTCTGACCTACAGAGAGTCACGAGAAACTGGCATATAAAGCCCAGTACTGTTTTGGTCTGACCTATGGGTCCTTTAAATGAGGCCAGGATGCAGTGCGGGGGTTTGAGCGGCTAATGTCCGGAGGCCCTTAAGCAGCATAAATCTCTCCAGACCCAAGGGGGACTTGCCTGTGTTGATTTTCAGCCTTCTTGGATTTGTGACACCTTCTGGGTTGATTTGCTAACACCTCCCTGCTCCCTTTTAAAAGTAGCAGGTGTGTCATATGTTTATTTTAAAAATTAAAACAAATCATTATTATAGATTTTTTTATTATTATTTAGCTGTATTTTTTAGGGTGAGGGAAGAGGGGAGTACTTTGGAGAATTTTTAATGGCCATAATAGCTGATTCCTTGGGGCTAGCTCACACTTAATCCTCCCTTTATCCCTGAGCCCATTACCGTGATTGTAACTAACTTAACCTTGCCTTCTTTGAACTGTCATTTGTACTGTTATGTGTGACACTTGGCCATATGCCATTCTCTATTGTTCTCTGATTGATTCTAAACTGCTCTGTATCTCCAGCGATATCATTCTCCTCAGATCTGACCCAGTTCTAAGTAAGCACACAGTAGATGTGCAGTAGTTTAAAAAAAAAAAGAAAAGAAAAGCAAAAGGTAAAGAAAAGAGAAAAGAAAAAAGAAACAGCAACAATTGAGTACTTGGAGACATCCTTGGTTGGGAGTGGGGATACGGCGCACGTTTGGAAGACAGATCTCACTACTCATTGGATAACTTCTCAGAGAAGAGAGAAGTAAATCTTCCCCATGATCCATTAAGGATGCATGCTCACCAAATTCTGTGGAAAAGAGCAGTCAGAGCCACACTACCAGATGCTACCGTTGTCTATTCACTATGTGCATGGTTGGAAAAAAATCTAGTAAAATGGAATTCAAAGGGCATCAAAGGATGCCCTTTAGAAATGCTGTGATGTATGTAGTCTAGGAACTCTGGGCTATTCTTGCATGTGCTTGCCTCCACTCTTCGATGATGTAGAAAGGAGACCCACGGCCATCTGGCTGTCTTACTATGTCACCAGCCATCATACACGGTGATGGCTTTCATCCCCCCTGCCCATTGTGCTGTTCCCCTCAGTGAGGGGGGAGGAGCACTGCCTTCCCGTCAGCATCTCATTCTTTGAATGAGGATTCCAAACAACATGGCTTTAGTTTTCCTTACATCTTTCCCAGTATTACAATTCTGTGTTCAATTAATTTCTTTAGCTTTTATCTCAAGGATCTTGGGGCAAATTCCTGTAAATGAGGTTGGATTCAGACATCTGTGAGAGCTATTCCATATGTCACATGCTAGAAGCTCTCTCTACATCTATAATAGATCATTGACCTGGGGTTTAGTCTCTGCATCTCCAGTCCTCCTTCCTGCAGGATGAAATTTCTGTCTGTGTGCTCTTCAAATAGAGGGTGGACAATCTACTGGCTCTTATTTGAGTCTTAATAGCAGTGTTCTGAGAACCTCCCTATATTAGAAAGTTCAGTTGGTACCTTCCCACCAACAGTACTTCCTAAGGGAAACTTCCTTACTCTTTGTGTCTTCCTGCAGTGGGCTAAAGATAGTTAGGTTAAGGGTAGCTATCCAACTCAAGGGTGACCAGTTTATAACTTTGCCAGTTACATAGCTTAGTGTGAGAAATTAGCTGAACAAATGTGATTCTCACCTTTGGGACCTGGAACTAGGAAACATGGAGAGCCCAAAGCAGTTAGAAGCAGGGCCAGAAAAACACTCCAAGTTGGAGTCATGGGCAGCCACAGTTACATGCAAGTAGAATTTAGGATGGAGCAGACACTATGAGTAAACAGAAGCATCCAGTTGACAGATAAGGAGTATGGTGCAGAAAGAAGCTAAACTAACACGAGAGAGACCACGAGGCCTTTGTGAAAGTTGGGGAAGGAATTCAGTCCCTAGATAGAACTCTATTCTTGATGGCTTCTCATTTCTATACTTACAATGAACTCTCCTTTTCATGAGCTTACTTGACTGAGTCTTTCTCTGGATACCAAAAAGCCTGACCCCGACACCTGCCCAACACTCATAAACCAAATGATTATTTTCTCCTGGGAAGCCCCTTGGCTTCTTATAAGAGTGTGACTTTTGGTGGTTGACCCTGGTATGCTAGAGTCATCCGAAGGTGTGAGCCAATCAGGTCCCTGGCTCTAGGTATGTTTTAAAACACACAGAACAATCATTTGAGCGAGCAATGCCACTGGTTAGTTGAGGGCGATAGGAAGCCTGTTATGAAATGGCTGCAGCCACAATTACAATTCATGTCCGTATTGATCCCTTCTCTGCCCACTGACCTGGGGGCCTAGCCTTGTGACTGACTTTGGCCAATGGAATGCAGGCAGAAGTGGTAGAACACCAGCCTCAGACTAGGATTTAAAAGGTGTTGTGAGCTCCCACGTGCGCCTCTAGGGCTTCTGCCATCACTGGGAGAAGAACGTGCCCCACATAGCTTGCTGGTCTGAGAAGATGGAGAGACACGTGGAGCCCCAGCCAACACGGAGATCTGTGTGCCCTGAGCAGAGCCCTAGTAGCAGAGCAGTAGACCTGGGATCTGGTTAGGAAGTGAATGCTTATGATGGTAAGCCTCTGAGATCTTGTGATCATTGTGCAGTCATAGCTGATTAATAACATTTGCCTTCTGGAACTTTCTCTCTCCTTTGCCTACACTGCCTCTTGATTTTACCCTTCTTTCTGGCTAACCCTCAGCCTTGTTTTTTTTTTTTGCCCCCATAAGCTCCTCCTCTTTTACCTGCCTGTTAGCTGTTGGCATTGTTTCAGATTCTGTTTAAGCTCTCCTCTATGTTTTTAATTTTTAATTTTATTGATTATGCTATTACAGTTGTCTCAAATTTTCCCTCTTTGACCCCCTCCACCCAGTACCCCCACACTCCCTCCGGTGATCCCCCCCTCCTTTGTTCATGTCCATGGGTCATGCATATAAGTTCTTTGGCAACTCCATTTCCTATACTTGCTCTTAACATTCCCCTTCCTATTCTGAAACTACCAATTTGTACTTAATCCCTTCACCTTTCCCCTATCCCCTAGACCCCCCCCCCCCCGGCCACCATCCTGGTGTTCTCCATATCTGTGATTCTGTTTCCTTGACATACATTTTCCTTGAGTGGTCTATGGTACTCTCTATAATCCGATGACCCTCAAACATTTTGTTCTTTATTTTATTGTTGACACATTACAGATGTCCCCATTTCCCTCCCTGCTTTGCCCAGCTCCACCCAGCCTCCACACCTCCTTCCCTTTGGCCATCACCACACTGTTGTCTGTGTCTATTGGTTATGCAGGTATGTTCTTTGGCTGATTCCTTCACCTTCCTTCACCAAGTTCCTCCTTTCCCCCTTCACTTTCAGATCTGTGTAGGTACAGATGCCTAACTGCTCGTCTCCTCCTAGATGCTTTGCAAGCTCCTTGAAATCAGCAAGTCTGCAATGGAATTAAATATCCCTTTCCCCCAGCTTCAACTCCCTCCTCCTCCTATATTTCTTCTCAAGTGACTAGCTCCATCATTTGCTTAGCTGTCCGAGCCTTGATTTCTTTCTCTCCCAGTTGTTCCATTTTGTACACAGTTGGTTACAAATTGTATAAATTTTGCCTCCAAAATGTCCCTCTAAAGTGATCACTAGTCTCCATTCACAGTATTTGTGGCCATGGGACAGTCCGCTACCCTCTCTCACTTGGGCTGAAGCAGCTACTAAGTGATCTCACTGCCCCAGTGGACCCCTCACCATCACGCCCTCGCTGTCGAATGTCCATTCTTTGTTATTATTCCTAGAGTGATCTTTCTGAAAGGCATATGTGAGCATGACAGATGTCTCCAGTGGCTTCTTTTTATACCCTTCCGGATAAAGTCTGAACTTTCCAGCAAGACACAAATCCCTTTATGAACTGTCCTTCTCTACTTTATACAATAATGAACAAGACACAGTTCCTGTCCTCAGCCTTCAAAAGACTAAGAAATACACAGAAAATCCTTGGATTATCAATATTACAAAAGGAGGAAGCAAGCACAGGGTACTACGCACAGAGAAGGGCCACCTAACCCATGATGGGTAGGGGAGGCAGAGGAGGCTCCCAGATCTCCCAACCTAAGCTAAGGCCTTAAGGGAGAGGACGTGTCAAGGAGTAAGTGAAATGGGGAGAGGGAGAGCGTGGTCCAGGCAGAAGGAAGTTCATGGGTCAAGGTCAGGAAGCAAGCACCGTGTGCTTGAAGAACTGAGAAAATTAGTCCAGTGAACCACACAGAAGAGCGGTACTGACTGCAACCGAGGCCACCCCAGGTCTTGTGGGCTGGGTTAAGGAATTTGTACTCTGTTAAAGCAGCAACAAACAAGCAAGATTAAAATGTTGATCCAGCAGCATAAGCTATATAATTACCTAAGAGAATATTTATTTGGGGGATTCTTGGAATAGATTTGATTCCATCTCAGGTTTGTAGTTTTTTTATTTTTAAAGATTGCAGTAAGATTACTCTAAAATGAATTTTTATCGACTCTCAGGGCACAAAGGTGAAAGAAACCTCCAGAGGTCACTGAGATTTTAGCCATGCTTTTAGGCAGAACCATACATAAATCTTTCCAGACAGATGGGTATTTGTTGGCAAAGGTATTCAGCCGCAAAGAAGTAATCAGCTGCTTTTGTTGACAGATTTAGAGATGTTTTGCCAAACGCTATCTTAAAATACTATGATTAGATGTAATTTTGCAAAAATGAGTCTATAATGGAGGCGGTTCACTTGCCGTATCAGCTAAGGAGTATCTTCTATTTACAGTTTATTTAATTTACATTTGATTAATTTACACTGAGCGCAAGCAGTTACCCTGTAATTATCTCTGTGCTTGCATCAGGATGCATGCAACATTGTTTGGAAAATTGTGAAGCCAGTAGATGTTAACACAGAAAACACCCATTAAGTAATCTCACTCACCTACTTACCATCACAGCAAATGTTTTATGACTTTAGATTCCTGAGCAGTTTTTTGAAGCCGTATTTCCCACAGAGTCTAATACAAAAGATTATTTACCTTCCATTTCACAATTGAATATCTAAGCTGTCACAAACCACCTTTTGGTTGTTTAGTTTTGCTGACCCCACCATCGGTAGGCAGATCAGCTATTTAAAAAAAAATCTTTCAGGAAATCATATATTTGTGTATCCTGTGAACTTCTCATGGGCAAGGACTGTGTTCTCTTTAATCACTTATTTCTTTAACTTTGAAAATATTTATTGTGCCCATCAGAAATTGTGGTGGATAAATTTAAATATTGGCTGTGCACTGCAACATACATTGTACTGCAAATACAAGCCGAGGGTCAGCAAACCATTGTCCTTAGGCCCAAACAGACCTGCTACCAGTATGGCCTTTGAGCTAAGAGTGGTTTCTACGTTTTTTAGAAGGTTGAAAAACATTCAGAAAGAATACTGCATCATGTGAACATTACATGAAATTCAAATGTCAGTGTCCCTAAAAGTTTTCGGAACATAACCATATCCATTTACACATTGTCTGTGGGTGCTCTTGTGCGACACGGCCGCATTGAGTAGTTGCAATGAAGTCTGTATGGTTCACTAAGCCTAAAGTATTTATAATCCGGCTCTTTACGGATCCTTGGCCTAGAGTAATTGTGGTAATCTCATTTCCCCAGCAAATGAATGGGTTTGCAAATGAACATATAAACCTAATCCTGGGAAATGCAAAGCTGAGGACTTTCCCAGAAAGTCCTCTGTCTCCTCTAAAGGAAACACAGGACAAGGCAGTTTCTTTCTTCCTTTGTTTTTGTTGCACCTGGATGAGGCACCTGGAGCAATGGCAGCTACCTTATGCCCATGCAAGGCCGCCTCCCTGAGAGATGGCAGAAGGAAGATGGGAACAGCCAGCTTCTTGAAGTGGGTGTTCAGTCATTGAATGAGCCTTGGCCCCATCCTGCCCTTGTACTTCATGTTGTATGAGATAACGTACCTCCTTAATGCTAACCCAGTTTGAGATATCGCTCTCTCTTCCTTGGTTCCAAAGCTTCCTGCGTAGGTCTCTAAGTACTGTCCCCCCCCCATTCCCAGGTGTCGGGAATACAGTATCACCAGAAATAAAGTAAACTTTATTTACTGAGCCTGTGCTCTGCCAGCTCAGTTTAGAAACTACGTCTAAGAAAAATGGGATGAAGAATGTTTAAGGCTGTTTTGGGGAGTTGGGGTGACCTTCACAAAAATGCTAATATTTGATCTGAGATTTGGACAGTGATTTGGATTTTATCAGGATAATCTTTAGAGAGCAACATTTCCTGGAAAAAGAGAATATATAAAACGGCAGAGGAGAGATGAAGCAGCATGCAGGTTGAGGGTGACCGCATGCTATTAGGTATGGCTGAAGATTCTGCCAAAGAGGAAGGAGTCGTCGGAACTTCCTTAGCACAGAAAACACTTGGATGCCCTGTTGGAACAACCACTACTACCACTATTTCTAGTGTAAAGACAACTACAAAACAGTTGATATTAACAACAATAGGCATTAGTTATTGAGTCCATACTAGATTAGGCCTTTATATTCTCTCATTTGATTCTCATCAGAATTCTGTGGGGAGGGTCCTGTACGCATTCATGTTTTAAAGATAATTTACGAGGGTCCACTGAAATTAAATGACTTGTCCAAGGTCACTTAGTGACTAAACGTAGAAGGACAAAACCCTGACCTTTCTGACTTAGAGCTGGTGTTCTGATGAGTCTGCATGAAGTCTTGAGGTCCTGTGGAATGGAATGCAGTCAGGTCTTGCTGCAGGCTGCACGACCACTGGATTCAGTGGCTCTTGCACGTCTTGCAAGAGTCGCTTCAGGAGCTGTGAAACAGTTGAATTTTGGAGGGATTTTTAATCTTTTTTAAATGTACACATTTGGAGATTTCACAAATGAACTTAGACTTACAAGTCCAAGTGCTGTTCACTGTGGTGCTGGTGGACATTCTTGACAGTGTTGTTTGAACCATAGAGAATTTTAAGGTTTTTAAAATGCCAGTGTCTATGTATTTTAATACTCAGTTGCAACATGTTGCTCTACCTAGTTATGTTCTATATATACATGCCCTAAAATGCAAATTTCCAATACCCTGCTTTATGAAGCAAAAATTTCAGGTGCAAGGACAAAGAGGACTATTTCAGAATTCAGAGGCAGCGGCAAATAGCTGGATCAAATGAAAAGCAGAGCAAAAGCCGAGTTGTCAAATGCCAGAGTGTCAAAGGCAATAAGAGAAGTGGTTTCAAATGAGTGGGGCTGATGGGAAAGTGAAAAGGAAATGCATGAAGCTCTGGGGTCACATGGGAGTAAAGTGACAAGGAAAGGAGCCAGAAGGAGGTGGTGGAAAATGCAAGAGGTCACTTGTAGTTGGATGTGCAAAGAATAGAGCGAGTCTGCAGATGGAACCAAGCTCGGATGGGAGTGAGGGCAGGATTCTGTGGCGGGGTAGAGTCAGCAAGGGACACCTGGGCCGTGGGGTCCATCGGCCTGTGTTCCAGTCCCAGCTCTGCCACTGTGCCACCCACGGGGCATAACTAAATCTTTTAAGCATTTGTTTCCTCATCTGTAAAGTGGGGATAATCATAGCACCTGCCTTGCAAGGTTGTTAGGAGGATTAACTGAAATTACCTATGTGAAGTGCTTAGCATGGTATCGGATAAAGAAGAAAAGTGTCCAAAGAATATCATCTGCATTGATATTATTATTGTCGTACCTGGCAGGACGGAGCTAATTAATCTTCCAAACTCCACGCAGAATCTTTCTCACGAGGCAGAATGCTGCTCTCTGTCTAGGACAGGAATTTATAGCCATCGCTGGAAGAATGAATCACTCTTACCCCTTGAATTGTTATCATTATTATTTTCTGGTTGGATCACTTCTGCAGTTGATTTACCCGTCCTCACACAAGGGTATACAGTGGTGAGAATTTTAATGCATGAGTGGTTTGGGCAACAGCCTCAAAATGTCTTATTTTTACTACGTATTATTATAGCATTACATTCATAGTTAGGGGTCAGCTGCCATTTCCTGAGGTTTATAACATGCCTGTTTTAATTAACATCAAGCTAAATTTTGGCATACAGGTGGTCAGCCCAGATGTGAATGTTATTTTTAAAAGTGCCTTATGGCTGTTAAATCTCTTTCTTTAAAATAGCAAAACATATATGTGTGTGTGTGTTTGTGTGGTGGGGGAGGGAGGTGGAGAGCAGTAAAAATCTGAAATACTGATTATTTCAGGCCTTCTTTAGACAAGCTTCAATGATGAAAAGATTCCTTCAAAATTATTAAAATATGCTTACATAAGCCACAAACTAGTAAATTGAATAGAAGCCAGGATAACAATAAAAATAAGGTGACCACACACTGGATAGACAGAAGAAAGTATTGAGACATAGAGACGGCTGTGTATAGACTCTGCAGTTTAGAAAAATAAGCACAGAACAAGAGTACTATGTCACAGGGATGCATTTAATAGAGGTAGGAGATGGGTACAGGGTTTCTAACCTTTATTTACAGATAAAACAATGCTCAGATTTTTAGTTTATCTAAATAATACATCCTGCATATGTGTATGTGGAACATACAGTATACACACAAATAACTTTCCTCTCTCATACATACATATCACATATATACACAACAGCCTACACATAAGCATATGTGATGAGCTCAGTCACTTTTCAGGAAAACTAATTTGCTCTCCTTGAGCCTTATTCTCTCATTTCTAACCAGGGCGCTGAGCCCAGTGACTCGCGCAAGTCGCCATCGCTATTCCTCCTCCATCATCTCCATATCTAGTCCATCGTTGAGTTCAGTTAATTTTTCCTCTGACATAGATATCAAACCTTTTGACTTCTCTGTACCTAAAGTTTGTCTAAAGCTACTGCCATCTTGGTCTGGGGCACAGCATTGGCCTCCAGCCTGGCCTGGCTGTATCTACCCTTGCCTGCCTCCAAATCTAGTTTCCACACTATTTCCAAAGTTATCTGTTTGAAATGAAACCTAAACATTAGTAGGACCCTAGGTAGGACACTTGGCCTTCCAGACCTTGCTCTCGGAATGAGACAAAACTGTTTACCATGGCCTTCAAAGGTCTGCAAAATCTTGGCTCTGCCTGTTTCTCCTACCATGACCTGGGTTTCTACTCTGTAAACATCCTGGATTTCCTTCAGTCTCTTGTGCTTTCCACATTCCCTCCTAACACAGAGTCTTTGCACAGGCTGTCATTGTTTGCCTAAAATGGTCTCCAGCTTTCTTTCGATGTTACATAATCATTTGGACCTAAAATTCCTTAACCTGGGGACAAAGCCTTTCTCTCTACAGTGAAAAGGCTTATGCAATGCAAATACCGTTGGGAGGGAAGGTGTAAACGATCTATCTGGTTTCCTTACAAGCATTACATCTTGATGGAGGGAGAAAAATCAGAATCAGTGGATTTCTAACCATTTTTCAAGGACATTGACTCCATAAAAATTCCAAGTTATATTTATCTCCCTTCTCAGAATCCCATCTGATCTCTAGTCTGAGGTAAATACAATACTATCATTATTCTTGTTCTGAGGAGGAGGAAACTGAGGCTAGGAGAGTTTGTATAAACTAACCTAAAAGCACCTCATTAGTAACTGGCTAGTCTGGAATTCAAACACAAGCTCTGTTTGATTCTAGAACCATAGCTCATTCTTGTTATGGTTTAGCTTACCTCCATACGAGAGAATAAAAAGGCACCAGTGTAGGGTTCCAGAAAATGGTGCTCACAGCTATCAAAATTCAACACAACATCCGGTGTCTAGCCTTGTAAATCAATTGTTTATCTGGTGTTAAGGAAAGTAACCCAATAAAATTTGACCCAATGACAGTACATCGCCATTAGTCTCCAGAATCTTTGGTGTAACTGGAGATTGCTTGTTGCCAATGGAACTTCCCACAGGAAGTTGCCACGGGGATAGCTGATGCCATGGGGATAGCAGGGTGAACAAATCCCACCCACAGAGAGGGTAACTCTGGCACTCTTGCCATGTTTATGGCAAACATTCAGAGAGCCTGCTAGAATTAAATGGCAAAATTCATCACAACTAATTTCTATTTGTCATCTATTAAGCTACATTGTTTTGTCCTCAACGTCAGGTTAAATAATGAACCTCTTGCAATGGAGTAAATTAACCTCCACTTTATGTTCATGTCATTGTCAAATGGAAACATCACTTGCACAAATGAATAAGATTCATTAGCAACACGAATGCACGAGCTCCACTCCAGGAAAAGATAAGACCGATGGAGACCTTGTCATAATGTGCCGTCGCGGAGCCCCTTGTTATTTATGACGCCTGCTGTAATCTTTGGAGATTATTTTCAGTAACGGCAATTAGCCCGCGGTGCATCAGGGCAATTATGGGGCAGAGTCTGCCTCTGACAGGTATGCTGCTCTGGCTTCAAGAGGCCGTGATCCTTGAGAAATGTAATCCCGTCTGCATGCTGCCAGGAGTTCATCTTTGTCAGGGGAGGCCGAGGAAGTAAGCGATGCATGGACAGCTACCTCTAAGCTCAGCTGCTTGACATGAGGGGCCCTTCCTGTTCACGTCGCTGCTTGATTCTGGGAGGTCATAGCCCTTGCTCATAGATGGGATCTGCTATATAATGTCATTTTGCCTGATTTCATGAATACCTTGTCAGTACAAATATTCCTCAATTGTCCAGACCCTGATGGTCTAACTGGTGATTTATTTGGGTTCTTTCCTTCTTCTCTCTTCTATTGCCCCTGTTCCTGTGGGTCATTTTAGCACATGTTTACTCTTTCCTTAGGATGCAGATTAAAATAATAATGAAAATGCATTCACATACTAGTGAGAATGTGAATTTGTATCCTTTTTCTGAAAAGCAGATCAGCAAAGAGGAGCAAAACCTTCAAAAATTTGAGAACCACATTTTTATCACAAAACTGAGTGTGCCACTTATAACAATTTACACTAAGGAATCAAGTGTGTTGTGTGCACAGAGATTTAGCTGCAAGTCATCTTTATGTTAAAGTGCTTAAGACAGAGTAAGATGTGTGTATTTGGGTACCTCTTTTTGCTGAGGTTGAAGGTTTCTTGAAAACACAATTTGGGATGGCTGCTCAGGTAACAATTCCCCTGCTGGTTATGCCTCGGCTAATCCTCTTTTGCGAGTAGTATTCTCTGCTCCCATTGGTCATGGAATGACCCCTGTGACCCAGGCCTGGCCAATCACAGTATTCATCTCTCTGACCCAGCAATTGGTCCAGGTGTGGGTATGCAAACCCAAACCACTCAATCAGAATCCTGTGTGATGTTTAGAGCACTGAAACTTAGATAAATGCGTTTCTCTCCTTTCTGTTCGTAGAATTTTTCGGATGTGAGCTGTCAGCAGCCTGTGTGTTTCCAGTCTTGTGGAGAAGGCCTGCTGGCCAGTGAAACCGACACCTTGAATAGAGTATTCACAGTGGAAATGTGCCTGACATGGTGTCTCAGCCAGAGCCACTTGTAAGGCCTGAGGTCTAAATGAACCCCCCTTTTCCTCTTGAAGTGCAAAACTGAGAGCAGTGACAGTCTCATCTTTTCAAAGAGGGCCTCAGTTTCTCCATATTGTAAAATCAACTCACTAGTACTGATCTCTTCTCACCACGGGGTTGTATGAAATGAGAGTTCATCAAATAATTTGAGATCCTGGCCTGAAAAACACCTCAAGCTTTAAAGTGCAATTATCTTTCTTCTCTTTTTTCATTTTTCTTTTTGGCATAAAGTTTTGAAAAAGTTACTTTAAAATATTCTATTAAATCAGTTTTCAGGATCACGAATACTGGGAGACTGACAGCTCTGGGAAGAGCGCCATCGCTCAAGTGTGCATCTAGGAGCCGCAGCAAGTGGCAGTTGCTCCCCTACGCCCGCCCTCCCCTGCCCCACCGCCCGCCTTCGGAGGCCTCTGCTGACATAATGTGCTGTGCCCAGCGCTCAGCACAGGAGGGAGATGTTTCTGTGACTCATTCGGCTCTCACTCGTTTTGCTGTTTCCTCCAAGTTACTGTGACTTCATGGTGCGTCCTTGTGAGTGTGAGTCGAAGCACCTCTAACATGTGCCATCTGGGTCACTGAATGTGGTAACCAGGGAGACTAGGGAAGCAGGTCCAGATCGACCTCAACCTCTGCTGTCTGACTTCAGGGGCAGGCTGGCTGCAACAACAGAAATGTAGCCCAGCTGGCATAAGTAAAGGTGAAAGTGGAGTTTTTATTGCCGTTGGCCACCGCATGTTTACACAGGGAGCAGAGTGCAATTGGGCTCCTCAGAGAAAGCCAGGAACTGAGGGGCCTTTCTGGTTTTCAGGGGTCACGGAATGTCTCTTGTAATGGCTTGTCTGTCTGCTGCAGCTCTCTCTGCTTGCGCAAGGTCTAAACGGACCCCTCAACCTCAGCTCAGCCTTCACTCCACTCAGTCTGTACAAGTCCCCTCAGACATCTAATTGAGTCTCTGTGTGTTTCTTGGTTTAAGGATGCATGTGCACGTACACACACATACACCTAGGGAGAGAGGGAAAGAGTACGCAACTGATGGGTCCATGAGCCTCCGGATTGGTTTTCCTTGAGTCAGAAGTCATCTCTAGCCTCTTTTCTGTATCCAGAGATGACCACACCTGTGTGGAGTTGTAGAGGGGAGCAGTGTGTAAGGGGGTGCTTGTGAGCAGGCAGGAACTGGCATTATTAGTTCATCCTTCAGTTCATGTGCGGCTTTGCAACCTAGCATGTTAGCTAGGCTGAACTCATGTCCCAGAACTGCTTCCTGGTATGTGTCCAGTTAGAGTGGTCCACAGAGAGATTGTGTGAGATTTGGAGGTTGGAGAAGAAGCAGTAGCCTTAACCGAACGCTCACCTCCTTGATAGGAGGCAGCAACAGCCAGGCAGTTCTGCAGCTGTTCCTCTCTCCTGAGGACCCTCCCGCTTCTCCAGCTCCAGTGCTGTGTGTGTTTAGCTCCATGATGGACGGCCCTAGCTTCTGCAGGAAGTCCCTACTGTCAAGGTCAGAGGCAATGAGAACTGGCATTCTCACGGGCTGCAGCTTGTGCAGTGGCCTCCCGCTTGTCCTGTCTCTTTGGGAGTTTGCCACCCATTTTTCCTTTCTTACTGTCTGCCTTTGCAGGCTGAAGATCCAGTGTGAGATGTGCAGATGACAGCCATACAGAGACTGCTTAACCAGCTCCCACAACTGTGTGCAGTTAAAGCCCTGCAGCAAATCCTGTGATGTGCACAGGAACGTGTATACACACATCTCTTCCCTCCTGGTGGTCCTGCTTCTTGGACTGAATCCCGACTGGCACAGCTGGTCATCAGTACTGTCACCTAGCTGACAGTGACTCCTTTCTTTCTGGTGAGATGCCCAGTGCTTCTGTCTTCTCTCTGGTTCCTGCTCTCCAACCCAATGGAACCCAAATGGAACTCCTTGGGGAAAGTCCTTGTCCTTTTTGCCTTCTTTATATTATCTATTCATGTGGTGCATTAATTCATGCTGAGGTGTTCAAGGTCTTTGAGTGATTAGAGACAGGCCCCTGAATTCCTACCTATGCCACCGCAATCATCTTTCTCTGGTTACTCGATGTTGTCAAAATCATTTCATACTGTAACCTTTTCAGGGGCTGTTCTCCTACCTACAGTGCTCTTCTTCTGACTCTTCACATATCTGTCTTCATTTCATCTTTAAAATAGGCCCTACTTGAAGAGGTCTTCCCAAATCACTACATGTTATGTTGAACTTGTTGATGGATGACACCTGTTTGGACTGTGTTCTTAAGAAGGAATCTGAAACTGAATCTGGGCTTGAAAGGAAAGGGTGCTGTGATGGATTGGTGATGTCTGCCACTGGTATGGGGTAGAATACTGAGGAAGCCTTCCGATGTGTTTTCCTTCTTTGGCTTGAAGGATGTTGCATTAACTAAAACGCTGAATTCTGGCTGTGCTTCTGGCTTGCTGTGTGATATTTCACTTAGCCATGTGACCACTCTACCTGAGCTGCTTCCCCCACAGGTATCACCAGTGAGCTCACAGATCACCAATTCATGTGAGCCACGGTGGTGAGGGTGGAGATAGGTGTTCAGTAGATGAATGTGAATATTCAGTGACATTTGGAGTTCTTGAGGAAGCAAGGACATTTTAATGCCTCGTTTTTAGGAATAATGACCCCTCACTTTTATTTCTAAGCAAATATTTATATGAAGAAACAATTTAACTTGGCTTTTAAAACATTTTTTTAAAAGAGAACAAAGAAAGCCCACGTGGAAACATTTTCTGGCTGCCTCATTCTCAGAGGGGACTAGACAAACTGGGCACCTCTCTGGATTGTGCAGTTACTAACCAGCATTGGGACCTTTGAGCAAGTTCATTAACCTCTAGGAGCACTGGCTTTCTAATTGGTGGCAGGCATATTGCACTTCTTTTAAGATTCAGTGTCAGACTTCCTATAATAAAAGTGTTGGCCAGAGAGAGAGACTCTAGAAAGTGGTGAAATTAAAGGGCAGGAGAGAGAGAGAGTCTCTGGGGGAAACAGTGGGGTGGCTGGCTGCTGGAGCAGGACCGCTGCACCACTTTTGGAAAGGCAGGGAATCTTCAAATCTCTTTTCCCTGGTGTCTCTCTCCTGTTTTGATCTGTGACTTCAAATTAGTGTGTGAATGACAAGACACTACAAAGAAGCATTAGGTGCTTTTGTGGGCTGCCTTCATGTATCCAGGGAGGGGGAGAGGGCAGAGCTGGGGTTCAGCCATGGTCCAGAGAGACACTGCTGCCTGCCGGCTGCCCCTTGGGGAGCCCAGCAGCAGGCTGGGAAGTTACATGACTCCAGGCAAGTCTGATCAATAAAGGGCATCCTTACTATAGCAACTCAGTATGGTGGCAGGGCTGCTGTGGATCACGTGTCTCTCCCCAGACACTGTGGAGTTTAGAGCAGGCAATGAGAAGTTGGGGGCAGCTTCTCTGGGAGGTCGAAGAGCTGGCAGATGAGCAAAGAGCTTTCCTGCTCTTCCATCCAGTGTGAGCATGGAAGGCTTTTAGCCCACTCACCTTTGGTATTAGCCCTTCTTGGACTGTATCAAGAAAATAACAGAAAAGGCTTAGGAGTAGAAGCGTGGGGAAGTCCCTAAAAGGAAGACATTCTCTATTAATAATGGCAGTAGTAATGACAGCTAATTTTTCCTGTTTGTGCACCTCTTTGATGTCTGTCTCCCTCAGACAGTATCTCCACAAGCAGAGAGACAGTAGATGTTTTTACACACCCCTATGTCCATAGTGTCTTGTACTCCATATGTATTTACTGAATGAATGAGTCAACTGTTTATTGAAACACAGGCACCAGATTGGGGGTTTAAAATAGACCTTCCTGTTCAATCTTCACAACTCTTTTGTAAGATAAGTAGAATCATTACTCCCATCTTATTGACAAATGAGAAAGCGGCTGTGAGAGTTAAGGCCACTCGCCTAAGGTCCACAGGAAGTGTCTGTGGTATTACAGAAGGCACCTTGATTTTACAGTTTCTGGAGCAGGGTTTCTTAACCGTGACAACGTTAAGATTTGGGGTTGGATGATTCCTTGTGGTAGCAGAATGACCTGTACGCTGGAGGATGTCAGCAGTACCCCAGGCTCTATCCACTAGAAGTCAGTAGCATAGCTCTTCCTCTGCATGGTGGCAATTAAAAATGTCTAGATATTGACGACTGTACCACAGGGAGGTTGCAGAGGGGTGTGAAATCACACCTAATTGAGAGCCTCTGTACTAACAGAAAGCTGAAGCTGAGCTGAACTCTGAAAGACAGTTTATTTTGCCGGCCCTTCACAGTGCGCATGAATGATGCTGTATATGTTCCACTTACTGAAGGTGAAGATGTTGCAAGCACGAAGCTTTAATGCGGTGTTTTGTGTAGCCATTTGGGTGTATTCCTGTGTGTATGTGCAATGGGAGCTCAGCCAGGAATCATACTGTGTTTGGGCTCTGGGCTCATGGCACTTTGGTTGTAAACTGGGCCATTCATCCTGGAACCTGGAGAGGTCCCCAAAGTGTCTGGGAGGTTCCTGCTAGAAAATATATTAGCTCTGATAGTAAATTGCAATCATCCTGGAATGATGGTTGAAGGCAGCCTAATATATGGAAGGAGCAAAGGCTTAGGAGACCTTTAAACTCTGATGTGAGCGCTCAAGGACAAGGCGTTTGATTCCTCCCAGATTGCTTCCTTGTTTGTAATGTTGGAGACTCTGGAAAGATAGGCTTGCATGGTGGTTAGCTCTCATGCACCCAGGCTGACATGGCCCGTCCTTAGAGTCACTAGTATGTGTGAAGACAGAAGGATGGGCCAGCCCAGGGTTCTCCAGAGAAGACAACTTTATTCCCATTAATGTCCTTATAATTGTAACCTTTATTGGGCACATTCTGTGTGCCAGACACTGTTTAAAAGTTTCATATGTGTTAACTCACTTAATCCTCGTAATCCTGATAATAAAGACAGATAATAAAAATGCCTGGGTAGCAGATCACAGAACTGGACTCCAATATCTTTCCCTTGTCGACATTGCTTAGAGTGCCCTGTTGAAGTTATTATTATTAGTGAATCCCAACCCCACCCCTGATCAATTTTCATTCCTATTGGCAATATATGGAATTTTGGAACATATGGTATTTTTTATTCAATATTCCATATATGTGGTAGGGTATTTTCACAATTATTCTTAAAGCAAGTGGGGACCTTCATGCTGATGGGAGAAGCAAAATAATTTCATGTGATTCTCCCACAATACAATACATATTGCATAATTTTCCTATTGAGAAGACTGATGTTTTCCAGATGCACTCATATATAAAGCTAATTATGAAATGTCCACCAGGGTATAATTTAAATTAATATATTCTGCTTTTTAAAAAATGCATTCATTCCATACTGAGATATTTTATTTATACTTTAGAAAACTATATAATTTGAAATTTTAACTATCAATCTTAATTCCTCAAAGGAAAGCAATTAGTCTTTGGAACTTCTTTCATTTGTTGTAGTAAGGCTCCTGTTCATTTAAAAATTCTGTTCAATTCTTCCTATTCTTTGGGTTTGGAGGCCCTGCAGCCCAGGTAGGGACAGTAAGACTCACAGATCTGTATTCAAAACTATTCTCTTTTACTACTTTGCTTAAAGCAATTGTTTATACTAAAATCTTTTAATGTCATGCCACTATCAATAAAATATTTTGAGCATGCATCTCTAATGTATGCATAATTATTATAAATTATATGCATGTTATTCTTTTGTTATATATTAACATTAGTAAAGTTCCACTTATTACTTTCTTTTAAAACAAAAATAAGGCCCTGGCTGGTGTGGCTCAGTGGATTGAGCGTGGGCTGTGAACCAAAGGGTCATGGTTCAATTCCCAGTCAGGGCACATGCCTGGGTTGCGAGCCAGGTCCCCCATGGGGGCCATGTGAGAGGCAACCACATGTTGATGTTTCTCTCCCTCTCTTTCTCCCTCCCTTCCCCTCTCTCTAAAAATAAAGAAATAAAAAAATAAGGATAAATATAACCTGTAATGTCTTCATATCCATTTGAGTCATTTTGCACATGTCCCATTTGAGAGTCCACTATGACAAAGAAGTAATATGGTCTATTTTCTTATTTAATAAATGGGGCATATTATCATTCCTGTTTATCTCACAGAATCGTGAAGAGCATCAAGTGAAGTAATAGTGATTATAATAACTATATCAGTTAGCTATTGCTGTGTAAAAAACCACCCCCAGACTCAGTGTTTTAAAACAATAACTATTTGTTAGCTCATGATTCTGTTGTTCAGCAATTGGACTGGAATCTTTTGCTGGTCTTAACTGGCCTCATTTTTTAAAAAAGATTTTATTTGTTTATTTTTAGAAAAGAGAAAGGGAAGGAGAAAGAGAGGGAGAGAAATATCAATGTGTGGTTGCCTCTCACTTGCCCCCTACTGGGGACCTGGCCCGCCACCCAGGCATGTGCCCTGACTAGGAATCGAACCAGTGATCCTTTGGTTCATAGGACAGCACTCAATCCACTGAGCCACACCAGCCAGGGCAATTGGGCTCATTGTTGTGATAATATGTCAGCTGTGGCTTAGGAGGGGCTAGATGATCATGATCCATGATGACATCACTTATATATTTGGGGGTTGGCATTGGCTGTTGGATGGGCCATCCAATGGTCTCTCATTCCTAAATAAGCTATCTGAGGCATTTTCACTTGGTGATGGGATTATTACAATAGGAAGAGAAGTGGCATATGATCTTAAGGCCTACATTTAGAATTGAATGTCACTTCTGCTAGATTCTACTGATTAAACCAAGTCACAAAGCCAGTTCAGATTCGAGGTGTGGAGAGAAAGACTCCATCTATTGATAGGAGCTGCAGAGTGCTTGAGTCTGGATTATTTTAATAATTCCTTCAAAATAAACTTAAGATATTGGTATATTAAGATGTTCTTAATAGTTTGGTTTTCTCTCTGGGTTAAAAAGCTTCATTTGTAGGACTTACCATAAGTTTTCAACTGTGTTTTGATAGAAGTTTCACTGTTCTTTACACCACACTATTAGAAATTTTAAAGTCATAAGTAACCATCCAGTGCCACCTTTCTTTGGCCCATGGTGAAACTAAAGCCAAGGGAACGTTTTTATTACGCTTGTGTATGCCTGACATGGTCCTCAAGGATCTGAGTAGGCTTATAATAGAAAATGCTGATATAATAGAAGTGACTACAAGCATCCAAGCTTTTTGCCTTGTTTTGTTTTATTTTTAAGGAAAGATAGCAAGAGTGAATTGAACATTTATTGAATCAAACTCTTCTTAGGCTGAGGAAAACTACTGAACTTGGACATAAATACAGGTTTCAAGCTATTAAGCAGTTAGGACAAAAGGAGAATGTGTCTCCATACCTCTTATTATCCAATGAAATATAGCATTATAAGAGATGACCTTTTTTAATTTCCTAAATATAAATAAAGGGAAGAATTTGCCTTGCAGTTATATGTATCAGGATCACCAGGATATGATTGCTGTTGTTTTTCATGAGATGTTTTATACATAACTGCTTTTTATGCCAATCTTCCATTGAGAGAATTATGCTGAGAGTAATAAATGAGAGATTATAAAACTCTTGGGCACATTGAAAGAGAAAAGAAATAAAACTTAAATAGAATTATTGAAATAAAAATTTAACAGATGGATCAAATTGCACATTAGATGCACTTAAAGAGGAAATTAGTGGGTTGGAAGGAAAACCTGAAGAAAGTATGCAGAATGCAGCACAGAAAGACAAAGAAATGGAAAATGTTAAGAGAAGTAGAGAACAGACTCTAGACTATGTCTAAAGAGAGTTCCAGAAGAAGAGAACAGAAGAGGAGGTAACATCTGAAGTTACAATGATTGATAGAGTTTTCTAGAGTTAATGGAAGACATGTATTCTCAGATTAAGAAAATATAATAAACAAAATAAATAAGAACAGATCTGGCCCTGGCTGGTGTGGCTCAGTGGATTGAGTGTCAGCCTGTGAAACAAAGGGTTGCTGGTTTGATTCTCAGTCAGGGCACATGTCTGGGTTGTGGTCCAGGTCAGGTCCCCAGTAGGTGATGCAAAGGAGGCAGCCACACACTGAGGTTCCTCTCCCTCTCTTTCTTCCTCCCTTTTGCTCTAAAATTAATAAATAAAATCTATAAAAATAAAATAAAAACAAATCTGTTACATATAATAGAAAAAGAAAAAATTCTTAAAAGCAAAAAGCAAAAAACCCCCAACAAACCAACCCTGATTATTCATACATTTCATTGTAATTTCTACAAATGAAAGATAATTAAACAGTGAGGACTAGCTTTCAATAGCAAAATGGAGTCCAGAATGATATCTTCAAAGATTGAAAGGAGAAATATGTCAACCTAGAATTATATATCCAATTAAACTATCTTTAAAGAAAAGAAACCTTCAGACAAACAAAAACTGAAAGTGTTCTTAAACTACTAACAGTTCCTAAAAAAAATCACTTTTAAAGGATGGACTTCAGAAGGAAGGAAAATAATCTCAGAAAGAAAATAGAATGAGGTAATGTAAGCAATTCAAAAGAAGGCAAGAAAGGGGAGAGAAGGGAATCCACACACGTACAAATAGAATAATATAAAGCACAAACCAAGATGGTAGAAATAAATTAAAATACAGCTATAATAGTTGAATATAAAAAGGTATTAAAAGTCTAGTTAAAAGATAAATGTTTTTTGGCTTGATTAAAGAAAAACAGCACTAATAAAAAAGTAAGCCCAGCTATATTTTGTTTAAATGGGATCCACTTAAATTATGGAGATATAGAAAGATTCAAAGTAAAAGGATAAAAAAAGGCATAGCAGGCGAACAAAAGACTGTGTAGCTCTGTTAGTACCTGACAAAACAGGGTTTAACTCTACTGAATGTAGAATTACCATTTAGATGTATATGTTTCAACTCACTAGGAAAGATAATATTCTAAAATTTCTGTGCACCTAGTAATATACCTTCAAGTCATATAAAGTTAAAGAGTGAAAGCTACAAAGAGAAACCAACAAACATTATATAGGGAACTTTAACATAACTTTACTTAAAAACTGGCAGATCAAACAGATAAAATGTCAGTTAGAAAAGAAAATATTTGAAAACACATTGATCTAAATATCACATATTATACTGTACCTAATAGTATGAAGATACTCCATGTCAAGGATGCATGTAACATTTATGAAAATTGACTCTTTATTAGGCCACAAAGTAAATCTTAACCAATTTAAAAGAATCATCATTAAAAAAGAAAGCAAAGAAAAAAAATCAGCAACATATGGATACTGATTTATATAGATCTCATTCACTTAGTATAGTAAGAGATAAAAAAATGAATCTGCCTCCCAAAATATCTTTCATATAGACAGTTAAAAGAGCATAATTCTAAATAACTCCATCAAAAGGTGAATCATAGTGGGGCTTAGAAAATTCTTGGATCTGAACAATACCAAAGACATAACATGTTAAAATTTGTAGGATATAAGGAAGGAGGTGCTAGAGGCAAAGTCAGAGCTATATTTGCTTATAATAGAAAAAAAGAAAGGCTAAAAACTAGTAAGCAGTCATCCCATTTAAGTCAGAAAAACAGTAACAGAATAAACATAAACTAGAAACAAGAAACAAGTAAAGATATTAACAAAATTAATGTAGAAGGAAGCTTGAACTTTTTTTGTATGCTAGCTGTGATTGCCACTAGGGCTGTTCAAATATTTCTGCTTCTGGGCAAATGGAATGACATTTTCCCAGCTCTTGGAGTGATGTGTTGCCACGTTATTTGTTTTGGCTGGTAAAATGTGAGTGGAAGGAGCATGCGTCATTTTGAGAGGAAGTTTTGGTGTCCGGTGCATGATTTACAAAACTGCCCTTCCCTCTGCCATGCTGAAGAGGGCATGATGGTGGCTGCTCCATTAGCCTGGTACTAGACAGAGCCCTCAGCACACGTACAAACAGCATGTCCCATGTGCCAGAAGTAAAGATCACTGGTTGTGATTTGGCAATTGTTTGTTACAACAGTGTAATCCAGTGCACTGAGTCTCAACCAGCAGGCAATTTTGCCCCTGAGGAAACACCTGACAATGTCTGGGCACATTTTCAGTTGTCACAACTGAGTGTGTGGGTGCTACTGACACGTAGTGGTAGAGGCCAGAGATGTTGCTAGACATCCTACAAAGGACAGACAGGGCAGCGCCACACAACCAAGAATTATCTAGCACAAAAAATCAATAGTGCTGACAGTGAGAAATACTGATCTAGTGTGTGTGGCTTGATAGAACACCATGGATGTACTAAAATCACCATTCTGCTCTATAGAAATGGTAGAAATGACCTTGACTTGAAGATAATTGAGATAGTAATGAGCAAAAGAAGTAGAATATCTTATCAAGAGAAGTGGAATCACACTGATTTTTGGGCTTCTATTCCAGTAGACTCTTCATTAAGTCTTCCTGACTCTGTTGTGTATTTTCAGGTCTATTTTTTCACTTCCCTCCAATAAGGTTTGGTCAAGATCAAGCGCAATGATCAGGCCAAGGGTGTTAATGTAGAGAAGAGTCACTGTGTGCATAGCAATGCATGCAAAGGTCATGATCCAGGGGGGGATTCTCTCAATTTCTGGGTGATTCTCTTCACTGGAGTCATCAGACCTGCTCTCAAATGCTCACTGTGTATATCTGCTTCTCTCTCTGTGTCTTTGTCTCTCCCTCTTGCCTTTTCACTTTCTGCTTCTTCCTTTCATGCAGCCAAACTAGTGGCATGACCAGGACCTTTGCTTTAGGAGCAAACTGAGCTATCTCTCTGCTCTTTCTTCTCTCACGTGGCAGAGAGGCCCGTGGCTACTGCACTGCCCACAGCTCATACCAGCTTGATGCCAGGTATCGCAAGCAAATCCATTCTCCTTTGTAGTCTGTGGATGTCTGGGTTTATTCATTTTGGTGCTGGCAGGTGTGATAGATTGATTGTCTAACTAGGCAAAAGTAGTATCCCATATGGTCCAGTATAGTCCACCAGGGTTCTCTGTGCTGAGGTTTGGAGCCAAAGTCTCCGCTAATAGTGTTACCTTGATTGCCATCTGCCATTACTCCTTGCGCATGTATATCCCCTGGGCTCTCACTTGGGAGGATGCCTGTAGTTTGGGGTAGGGTTTGGGCATTGTAAGACTCCTTGGCCATAATGTTATATAATTGCAGGCCAAGTCAACCTCATTTCTAACACTCTTCAGCAGTTGAATTCTGCAGTTTTGCTGGACCAAACTCATGATTGATCTCAGTAGAGAATTTTTATCCTCTTGCCCAATACATTCAATGATGAGTTAGTTGTCAACGAACATTCTGAGCACTTACTATTTACTAAGTGATGGTATAAGCATTATATGTGAATTATGTCATTCAATTCTCAGAAACATAATTTTAAACAGCTACTGTCATAATCCTTACTTAGCATATGAGGACAGCAGGGAGTAGAGAGTGAAACTTGCTATTACGTAGAACAGCTGCCACTGCAACACACCGCTCTTGGACTCCAGAGGCTGCATCGCGAACCCTTTGCTACATTGCTTGGCCTATGTAATCATCCCATTTTTCTTTCAGGTTAGAGGGTGGTGCTCTTTCTAATAGTGGACCACGTAGGCAAAGTAAATACCCACCCTAGGTAGAACCTGATGCTGCCCCTTCACTCAGGCTTGTCCTGTCTGGGCCTTGGGAACAGCGGCTTGAAACATTGGGCCCTAGTACGTATCACCCATACTCAGGAATCAAAATGGAAATCTGACCTTGTGCAGTAGCAGAACATGTTTCTCTTACCCTGCATACAAAGCCTTTGGTGGAACCTCATGGGACATCAGCCAGAAAAGCAAGAACATCCGGTTGATTTGGGAAATTGGTGCTGTAAGCTTTTCAGAATCACAAACCTGGTGTTTCCTTAATTAGAAAGGTGGTCTTCCAATCAATATTCTTGCTATTCCTTGCTATGCCATTCCCCTTGCTTCCCAGCAAGCCACTCTGGGGATTTTTAGCTGACGGCGGTGCAATCCTCCTGAGGCTGTGAAAAGCACAGCAGAGGAGAGGGAGCATAATTTGTTGGCCTGTTATATGAGTTGCTAAAGTGTAGGATTGCATTCATCAAAGCCAGCGTGGTTCCCCCAATTTTATGCGTATATTCAGAATGCGTGTTCCATGGTTCACTTAGGAGTGATGCAGCAGATATACTGAAGCATTGTCTGGAAATATTTAAGCATTTTGTTTTTTTCTTTTGCTGCAAGAGAATACCCAAAATTGCAAGCAAGAAACCACACTGTCCCAAGACCTAAACTCTCCCCAGATGTTACCTGCTGCTTAGGAATGTGCAAATATTTGTGGAAGAAGGCTGGAACTTTCTTATTACTGTGGCGACCCAAAACTAGTTTGTAATTCTCATGTGTATCTTTTTAACCAGGAAAAGAAACAGGTGAGAAGAATGAAATTAAGAACAATTTTGTCTGTTATTTATTGAGTACCATGTCAGGCACCAAATGATTAATTAATTATCTCATTTAATTTTCACAACCATCTCACAAGGTAGGGCACTAACATCCATATCCTGCATATGAGGAACTAAGGATCAGAGTGGCAGAATAAATCGGCCACAGTCCCACAGGATTTGAACTCTGGCCTTACTCACTCTGTAGCTCCTTCTTTGAGTCATTGGTATGAATTGATTTATTTGTTCACATGAAATTAGGCATTCCCACTCCAGATTTGATTAATCAGGACTCTCATAGTCCCTGTTGCTAGTATGAAATAAAACTGATTAGTTTTAAGGCATGGTCAAAACAGGTCACCTAAGCTATGTTTACAGGGATAATATAATTATAGCAATTTTCAGGAGTATTCAGGCTCCCCCAAAATAAATATTAGTGAGGAAAGATAAGTTAGGGGCCCCAATTAGCTAGATTGGATCAGTTTCATTGCCTGGATGCGTAACTCTCCAGTTCACTTTTCTCGTATAAACACAGCTGTGATGTACCAGTACATACCTTGGCATGCCAGGATCCAGAGGTAGGATGGAAATTCTTAAAGAGAACTCTGGAAACTGTGTTGATCATCTTGTTCCTTGCCACCTTGCCTTAGGACCATGTATTTATTTGGCATAAAATCGAAAAAGAAAACATACAGTCAGTTAAATGGTTCCTTTATAACCTGAAGAAAAGAACTTGAGTTGTGACCTCAAAAGAGTTATATCAATAAATAAAAAAAGAGTCCTTTAAAACACTTATTCTTTTGTAACTTGAGCTATTTTTTCTGTTGTTATTGTTGAAGAACGAGCCACATATTATTTCACTTGCTCCCCATGCCGGGACAGTGAATAGTCTAATGAAATCTCAGGTTGCTTGCTGTAGGGGTGTTGCCCGATGCTGCAGACATACACAGTTGCTGAAACTGAGTCTGCAGTTGGGAAGTTAGCTAATGGCAATCACAGAGAATGTCTAGGGAAACAGTGAAGAGAAAGGAAAACAAAGGCAATTAAGTTTGAACAAGGGTGAATTTACACGCTCCAGTGTCAGGGTTTGAAGCTGCGTGAAATCCAACAGCTCTCTCTGTATGGAGGGCCTCCTCAGTGGGAGGGGTTGATGCCCCACACTGGGGCTGAAAAAATGGCTTTGTTAGCTCTCAGTGTGGCGGCTCAGTCACTTTATAACCTCATGTGAATGGAAGCTGACGATTGAGTAGTTTAGTTTAATTACGTCTTTCAAAATTTTATGCAACTAGATTAAAGAGTATTCTTCCCTGGACTAATGGTAGCACAGGAAAAACAAGGGAATCACCTAAATATAGAATGGCAAACAGCCTTCCTTTCTTGTGACTATGCTGGTTGATGCAATCAGCTCTGAGAAGATGACTGATGCTGACTCTGGGTTTGATTAGTGATGTCTGTCATAGGCATAGGAGGGGAATACTAGAAAGATATTGTATATTTGGTATCCTTGATGTAAATTTTTTGGTTTCAGCTATAGCAAAGGCTGTGCCTGCTCTCCTCTTCCTCCTTCTTCCCTTTCTACCTCGCCCCCAGGTAGCTTCTTCACTATTTTACTGCAGTACCTGGAATGATTACCTGTTATTTGCTGTTTGGCCTACATGGTTATTAAAAAATAATAATAAAGTGAAAAGTACCATGTATTGAGTTCTTAGTACATGCTAGGCAGTGCTTTCACTTTTCATGTATCTTATTTAGTCTTATTTTACAGATGTGGACAGTGAGACTAATTTTCTAGAAATTGAGCCAAGGTCCTTTGGACTCTGTGCTTCTAATGACTGCATTTTATGACACACTCTTTTGGGATTTCTATAAGGCTGTTCTTGCTCCTCTTTATTATTTTTGGAGAACACCTCTCCTGAGCAACCAGAGGAGTACTGAACAAGAGCATGGAGAACAGAAAATGCAAAACAAAGTCCAGGAACAACTTCGTTATGTGCTGCTAGTCACACTTTCCCAAGTCAGGTAAGCCACTGGCTCTTCAAAAGGCATTGGCCCGTTCAGTGAAGGCTCTTCTTAGGGATCTAATGTATTTCCTAAGATGAAGAGGGATCTTTTATTAGGGAATAACTTAATATTTCAGGGGGCTACAGAATGGGGCTGAAATGACGACAAGGGGTACCGAGATGGGTCCAGGGTATGGCATGCTTCAGTGAAGACAAGTCAGAGTGGCTTTTGCAGAGAGGAGCAGTTCATCACTTCTCTGTTCAACTGCCCATTTATCCAACAAAGAGTTATTGAGTACCTACTTTGCCCTAGGCATTGTGCCAGATGCCGGGGATAAAGGTTGCTGTTCACATGGAGGTTTCAGAAGGAGGGAGAGACTAGCTCTGAAAATAAAGGATATACTTACAGAGTTTGCCTAAGGTCGCACTGAATTCCACCCTTTCCACATGTAGAGTCTGCTTTCTTCAGGTTTGATATCACTAGTGTTACAAGACTCACATCACCATTCTAATTCCAAGCAGCAGAGATGACACATGAAAATGTGTATGCATCACATTAAGTAAAGAAAGGTCAAAATATAATTTTTATCTACAATATGATTGTAGCCACATAGAAATTATATGAGTATAACAAGATGACCTAACTGAAAATACGTCTGAAGATTTTGAAACATTTATGAGTAGAAGCTGAAAAAAAAAATCCTGTCATTTAAGAGCTGCAAAGATTTTCTGTCTCCTAAGAAAGCCAGCTTTCTGAACCTTTCTGGGTCGGACTGCTTCTTTGTCTAGGAAAATCACCAAATTGTCTCTGTGTTACCCAGATGGAAAGCAGGATGCCAGCTATTATTTGGGAAGCCTGTAGAATTATTCTCAGCCTTTGACTGAGGATTCAAATGCTCTGTGTTGGGGTCATGCATATTTCTTGCCTGCGTGGGAGTCAGAGCTCCCGTGTTGTTTTTCCCTGTGTGGGTTGAGACTGCACTGTGCCCTAATTGTGGTTACCTGTGTCTGGGTTGACATGGCAGTTATTATTTGAGCTGCTGCCTCCCAGGGAAGTGATTTCCAGAAGGATAAGCAGACAGGGTCTTCACACTAGAAGATCAGCCTGGATGGACGGTGGGGCTAGATTGGACTTGATGATCTTTCTGAGATCCGATAATCTAGACTTCCGGAAGTGCTCCGACTCTGAATTGTTGTTTCCTTGTATTAACTTCATGCTGGGAGCGGAGAGTGGAGCCATATTCTTGTGGATGAGGGGAGAGTTTGCTCTGGGAGGGAATGGTATTGCCTTTGCTGGTCACCCTGGCGAGGAGTGGGTCCGCTGGGAAGAGACTATCGTCTGGAGTGAGAGGACCCTCCTTGGGGGGCGGGGCATGGTTGTGAGACCTAGACTCCAAGGAAGAGAGGTGGGTTTGGCTACACTTTCCACTGAGGCCAGGCTGAGGGGTGTCTTCATAAGGGGCCCCCAGGAGCCCATCAGGGCCTCATTCTAGGTCTAGATGCAAGTTTTTCTCTGTTGTACTTTCCTTCTATTCTGACTGGCCTATCCATATGGTCTTATTCGAAGTTGGAGCCTGGCCTCAATACTGTGGTGGAGAGGAGACTCGCTCCTTTTGCTCTGCGGCCAGTGTTGTGGAGCCTAGACCGGGCTCCCTAGAACTGAGGGAGAGGAGGGCTGCAGTGGAAGTCATGGGCCTGCCACCTCCCCTTCCCGCCCCCCCCCTTCTTCTAGATGCAAAAGGAGAGGGAACCTTAAAAAGGAGAACTCCCCCCCCCCCCACCACCACCACCACAATCTACCAGACAAGCTGGTAAGGGTTGGAAAACTGGGAAGACAAACACATTTATAAAATCAAAAAAGAAAGGTATGGTAAATGGAAAAAAAAAAAAAGAAGAGAGAATTTTAGAGAATTATTTTCATTATTTAATTGCTATAGTTATAATATTATTTTTACAGTAATTAAGGGTATACAGTGACATTCTTATTATGACTCTACCATCTATAGATAGAGTCCCTATACAACAGGGGATTAATATCTGACATTAATTCGGTCAACTGATGTCCAAAGTAAAACTGGAGGGTGCCATCCGTGATGACCTCTTTCACATAAACCTGCTAATTGAATTATTTTCATGTCCCAGGTGGGAGTTTTATGTGTTTTAATTTATACTCAGTCCCTTTGTGTAGTTTTGTAGGTCTCAGGGAGCATGTGGGTTGGTAAGCACAGAGCTTAAGAGCTAACATTACCTAATTCTTACTATAGCTTATAAATAATTTTAATTGTATTTATTTTTTTAGAATACGGAAATCATATTTATGGTTGTCAGTTGAAGGGTACCAAAGGTAAACAGTGAAAATGCCCCTGTTGCTTCCCGCCTTTCAGTCATCTTCTTCAGTGACAATTATTTACCCATTTCTTGTGTATTTTTTTTCCAGAGGTAGTTTATGCATATATGAACAAATTCCTACATCTGTGATGTTCTTCACATCTAAATGTTTATGTTGAGCCTGGCATGCTGCTGAGCATTTTTGTGCTTTTGGTTATTCAACTCTCACAAGCTCGCTATGGGTAGGGACTCAGGTATTATTAACATCCCGACTCTGCAGAGAGGAGCTGAGGCTCAGAGCAGCGGTGTGCTGGCCTGTCTGGTACTAGCTTGGGAGAGCCAATTGTTCAATCATACAGAATTTTGTGATCTGGTTGCCTGCAGGCTGGTAGCTTGACATTGGCCACCATGGGAGCATCTGCACCTGTGGGAATTGGCAAACACTGTAAATCACATTCCATCTCTCTATCCAGAGCTGCTTGTTGAATGTGTACCAGCACACTATTTCTCAGAGAGGTTGAGTGACTTATTCAAGATCACAAACTAAGGTGACTGAGTCAGGACTTGACTTCAGGCTGCCTGATTCTAGACCCTGTGCTCTGAGCCAGGACCATACTAAGAAGGAGAAGAAAATGAACTTGAGCTTCTAGTGCCTATTCTGGCGATTTGACAACTCTTGTACTTTCCAGACCCAGACTCTGTGTTAATCCAATCTCAATCTCAATCTCTCTCTCTCTCTCTCTCTCTTTCTCTCTCCCTCTCTCCCCCCCCCACTTTCATTTTTATGGTTAGCGTCTTAATAGTTTGTTTTCTTCTCATCATAAACTAACCCATGCTTATTGCAGACAAGTTGTGAAATGGAGAAACATAAGAAATAGAAAATAGCCACTACTCTGGAATAACTAGAGCTAATGTTTTTTCACCTTCTACTGACTTTTGACCTTTGTGTTTCTGATTGCTTGAACTTGATTCCTATTTGCTGCCTCTGTTTTGTCTTTGGACTTTTTTTTCTTCTCTGATTTGTTACTTGTTGTTTCTTAGTACCTTTCCCTCTGCCTGTTCACATAAGGTTCTGAGTTGCGATGTGGGCTGCAATTAACCCCATTTCAAAGCACTCATTGTAGCATCTGCATCTATGGTGAAAAATGAGCAGTCAGCCTGATGTTTGAATCCTGGTGAATGTCCAGAGGCTCACCACGGGAGTGGTACGAGGGAACCACAACCAGAGTGGGGGCAACTGCCGACTTAGGTTGCATGCATCATGAGCACTGTGGTACATGTGTCTTTTGAGTGGAATAAAGCACAAGAATCACACTCACCGTTGAAATTGTTTTTCCCCCATTATTATTAATTTCCAACAAGCTCATACACAGTAGCTGAATTTATGTAATTTGAATACACAAATGATATACTTTCTTACTAAAATAGAGCAGCCAGCAGAGCTAAAACACTTAGCCTTCTAAAACATCAAGAATCAGTTGCTCAATATTAGCGTGTGTGTGTCTCACTATACACAAAAAAACCCAAGTAGCTAATTCTGCATCAGGTAAATGGATTGGGGGTGTTGAAGAGGAGCCTTTTTCTTCATGATGTTTCAATAACAAGTAAATGGCATAGAAAAATACCGGCTGTCCCGAGTCGCAGAGCCTGTCCTTGGCTCTGGGCTACGCAAGCCCTGTGGATTCTGAGCCCCAGTGATACAAATTGTGCCAATCTGTTAGAGCAGACCCAGCTTCCCAGTGGTTTTGTGACTGTCGCCTGCCTCTGCATCTCTTATAATGAAATGGTTCTTGGACAGCTGGGTTATCAGCAAAGAGCTATGTAGGAAGTGCCCTGGCCAATTAATCAGATGTCATTGTGACCAGATTTCTTTAGCACATTGCTTTATGGTAATAGCAGAGTATTAATAAGCGAAAATAAAAAAGAGACAAAGGAGAAAGGCATCATTTTTATGAATACTTAAGGCATATATTTCCATTTCTGAAACTTGAAAAATAACCATCTGGAAAGAATCATATTATGGACAACGCATGTCATGACATTTACAGCAAATATTTTTGCTGTGAGGATCAGTGTTCTCTCATTGCCCCACCAACTGCCATATAATCAGATACCCATAAAGTATTCAATAAGTAGAAGGTTTCTGCCATAAATCAATAGTGCAGGAATAATATGTTTTAAGTGTTCACATTTTCCTTTGTTTATCCCTTTTTTTTAAACACACATTTTTGCATCACAAATCTCCTTTTGTCTTTGTTTCTTTGCCTCTCAGCCACACAGTCTCGGGCAAATGACATTAAACTGCACCACCGCAGAGAGATCTCTGGCATAAATAAATGTATCAGGAGGTCAAGAGGTCAAGAGCATAAATGAGGCAAAGATTTCAAAGAAATCACCGACCAAATGATTTATAAATCATGGAAAATACTGCTCCGGCCATAAAAGAGAAATTAAATTTATACATCATGAGCTTCAGGATGCTTTGGGTTCTGGTGGGTAACTGGATTAGAAACGGGAGAGCTTATGTCATCCTGCTGTTGGCTGGGAGCCTCGTTACAGCGGCATTTACCCCAGGACCCTAAATCAGGAGGATGGAGATTAAACTCCCTCTCCCTTCTCTGGCGTCCCCAGAAACATTTACTTTTACCTCTGACCTGGACTTCCCCACACACCAGGCTCGACTCTGGAATGGAGTGAGAATCAATTCAGCGTTGGGCAGAAATGATAATACCCATGAGTGGAGATGAGCCTTCCATCTGTTGGCGAAGGGCTGAGTCTTACCTTTGTGTATAGGGAAGCAACAAAGAATTATAGCATCTACCCCGGCTGGGCAAGGAGGCTGTGAAACTGGGGACTTCTGGAACATAACGGTCGAGCCATCGACAGGAGAGTAAAATGAGCCAGTCTCTGTAAAAAGAACAATAATAGTTTATGCTGTAATGATCTGTAAAGGGAATCTGTCCAGAACTTTTACAGCTTAAAAATAATTCTTTCTACTTTTTTTTTTGCCATATTTTCTTCAAAGCCCATGTTCAATTATTTCTCTCCTCTTCACTCCTTCCCACACCTTCTCATTTCTTTTTCTTTTATGTTAGGAAAAATATCAGATTGGAAACTATGAAGCTTGAAAGTGTCTATTTTAGCTCTTTATGAACTCATGGAAGGTACACAGTGATCATATACATAAAACTGAAGTCATTTCATGGGGAACTTGCCGAAAACACACTCAATTGGGAACGACACTTCCGAGTTAAACAAATGTGAAGCAGCAAATGACAC